>JAZAYU010001268.1:0-65460 GCA_038501625.1 Corbicula japonica | reverse complement strand
TAGTGACCTAGCACTCAACAATTTTAAGAATGTGATAATGATCATTTTGTCATAGACTGACTGAAATTATCACTTTACTCCATGGAAATGACTGTGTCTTCTATCCACTCCTTTTTTATACCAAGGTGACTTTTTTTTCTATCCCTTGTGTGACCAGATAAGATCCAGATCGGCTTGTACATAAAAAAGATATGTGAGGGAACTATGACCGTCTGTTATATTATTTAATTTTTCGCCTGTGATTAGGTAACATCACTTCAACTGTCAATATGTCCTCTCAATATGTCCTCGCATACTTCAAGGTTTAAAAAGCCATTATAATGTATCATATTTTGTCAATCAGGTGCATCGAAGTTGTTTATATGTATGTTGTTGATTATATGAGTTATTAATTAAATGTTATAACATGCATAAAAGTGTTGACTTACTGTTTAATTTCAAAAAGGCCCATTTTGCGTTGCCCTTTCGAAAAGGCAATACATAGAGATCACTTCGTCCATCTGTCATGAAAACTTAACATTGGCTTTAACCCTTTTCTCCATATATACGCATTACGCATGTGTGACGGGTCTAAATCGAGATCAGCCGGCACATCTGTGATCAGGATCTGCACTGGAGGCATTTTGGTCAGAAACAACCTGGCTAATGAATCAAAGAGTGAACAGTGCAGATCCTGTTCAGAAGGCATGGATGTGCTGGCTGATCTGGATCTACACTGTCTGCACACGCAATAAAGGTGTGTCTGTGAAAGAAAGGGTTAACTTCGCCATTTCCTAATATTTTTTCATCAAACTTTCAAATTATAAACACGGTCATGATGATACCAATTCTTTAGGTCAAGGTCACATTTGATAAATTTATCCCACTTTTTGTACTTTGAATTTTTTTTTTCGCCAAAAAATATGTAGGCTATAACTTTGCCATTTCTTAATATTTCTTCATCAAACATTAAAATTATATTTCTTATGACAACACAGTGATAATAATGCTGAATGCTTTGAATTTTTTATTTTTATTTCTAGGCTCTTGTACTTTAAAAATATTTCAAAAGACAACAAAGTAACAATGGCTTTTCAACTAAAAATATCATGAAATGCTACTATAAAATATTTTATCAAATAATTATCAGAAGGCTGTCTTGGTATCTCACAGTGTATTGTAGACCTTCAAAATTTATGCTTCTTGGAGATGTTTTACTATTCTACACAAAGCTGAAATTTTGTATAACATTGGTTCTGAGGAAATGTAATCCAACAATAATGACAATTTGTTTTGTTTGGCAAATTCCAGTGAATTACAGAACTTTCTCAGTACATAAAAGTGATAAAAGTGATAATCTTCTGTTTAAATCAAGCATATTCTCATTTTATTGTCGGTATTTTTTAAGCTGATATTCCGCTATGAGGGATTCAAAATTAAGTTTATGACATCATAACACACCATCAAAACAAACATTTTTGGCCATTTTGTTAGATCCTGCATTTATGCATTGAACTGATAAAAATAAACAGAAAGTTTGTAGTGAAGATAGAAATAACTTGAACTGGGCAATAAAGATTTTCACTTTCGACAGCTAACTTTAAATATATAATTGTTTATCTTGTACCCATAAAATAATATCCTGTACACAAGATAAACAATTAAATAAAAACTTATGATGCAGGGTGTCATAGTTGTATTTCTGTAGTGTTTTTTGGCATATATACACATTAAACGTTCTAGCACATTAATATATAAAATAAATAAATAATTAAAAGTTTTATCACAGACAATAAAATCAAAATGGCCCAAGATCATAAAAACTAAGATTGGAGACAAGTCTCAATTCTCAAGCATCTGATTGGCTGAAATGGTGACTTGTCTTTATTTCAACCAATCAGATGCTTGAGATTTTAGACTGGTCTCCAGTTTTGGGGGTTATGATCTTGAACCCTGATGTTCACAAGTATCATTAACCCTTTCATCCATGTGCAACCAGTGTAGATCTTGATCAGCCTGCTGTCTGATCAGGACCTGCACTGGTTGCATTTTGGTCAGAAATTACTGAATGAATCAAAAAGCAAACAGTGTAGATCCTATTCAGATGGTAACGTTGTCAGAACTGAGATTCAAGAAATACAATTCTTAAAATTTTGAATTTAGTATAAACAGTTTAAAGTTCATCCAAAAAAAATTTTCACAAAATTCATTTTCACATTTTTGTTATGATCATTTTTCTTGACAGTGCATAATTTGAGCACTTAAACTGTCACTTCCTTCAACGATATGGCAGACACAAACCATGTAGATCTAGATCAGCCAGCACGTCGGTACCATCTGACCAAAATGTACACTGTTTCCTTTTAGAGTTATTAAAATAGGTTATTTTTTACCAAGAATTTTACAGTGTTGATCCAGATCAGACAGCGAAGATGTGCCATCTGATCTGGATCTACACTGGTCACTTCTTGATCAGAAATTACATTACGAATTGAAACCAAACAGTGTAGATCCTGATCAGAGAGCATCGATGTGCCTCCTGATCTGGGTTGAAGGTTATAAAACAGAGATTGGAAACCAGTCTCAAATCTCAAGCATCTGATTGGCTGAAACGGCGACCAACTGCCATTTCAGCCAATCAGATGCTTGAGATTTGAGACTGGTTTCCATGCTCAGTTTTATAACCTTGGGCACTGATTACTCATGGGATAACTCCTAAATCCCTTGCAGTAAAGGCTTACATCATGTAGAATATTCAAGATCTAACATTTTTCCCTATAACCATACACACAAACAAATTATCACATTTCAATATTGGAAACAATTCAACAGATATGTCACATCAACTACCCATGAATGTACAAAACTGGCAGCTACATCGTTCTGATGTTTCAAATCGATGTGAAAAAAAAACTAATGAAAATTTTGTATAGATATAAATTATCTCTAATTGCACAGATGTCAGATCTAACATGATTATTGGTTTGTTTTCATTGGCAGAGATTTTCCATTATTATCATTAAAACTTCTCTTTCCTGAACACAATGTAACAATGACAAATGCGTAACACGTGACAGTAAGTTCTTTTCTTAAACAACTCTGTGATATCGGCTGCCACGGTTTTCTTTCGCTACGTTTCTGCGTATAAAAACACCACCATCATCCTGTGAACGTTTCTTTGATCCTGAGCGCTTCTTTGGTGCAGATTTTGGCCGCTGCTGACGGCCTGATTTTGCACCATACCCTGTCTCATATTCAGACTGGAAATAAAAAACAAATTAAAATCATTACAACTTTCAAACAGAAATCAACCCTTTGTAAAGACTTGATTTTATATTCCCAAAATTCATGCAGTCTGACCTGAATCTACACTGTTAGTTTCTTGGTCAGAAATAACCTCATGAATCTTAAAGCAAACAGTGTAGATCCTGATCAGTTAGTACAGGCATATCTGGATCTACACTGGCTGCTTATAAGATAATAAGGCCAACCCTATGAAGTAAAGTATCTTGAAGAGTAAATGGTTAAACTAACAGGAGCAAGAGGTAACAGCAGCGATTTATTTTTATCCTCACCAGGTTTCCAAAATCAGAATGAGGTTGCAAGTGCACATATGTCAGTATGTTAAAACAAATGAAAACCTATGTAGTAGACACTTGGAAATATTTTTAAAATGTAGGGACGAGTGTACTGCCTGTAAGAGTGAGTGCACCTTTTAATTCACCTGCAGGGCAAGTGGGTCCAAAAAAGTGTAGACCTCTGATTGTAACTTACCCCAGAATCATCTGCCATCTGACTCTGTAGCCTGTAGCTTAGGTCAGCCATGTCTCGGCGGTACTGGTCGAGCTGGGCTTCCAACTTCTCCCTCCTCAGTCTCTCATAGTCCAGCTGCGCCTCCAGCTCATTGATTGTCCTGTTAACAATATGATAAAATGGGGCATGTCTCGGGGAAAAGGTACCTTCGGACAGTTGACGTCAATCTTTGATATGATGTCATAAATTTGAGCAGACAACATAGCTCATTATGCATTTTTGCGGTAAAAATACCATTTCATTGTCAAAATGTGTAACAAAGTCACATTTTAGTTATAAGAAATTGATTTATAGTTGTAACTTCTTTCTAAAATTTAGTAAAAACTAATAAACAATCATTAAACATGACCGAAGGTACCACGTCCTTTTCCTGTGACGTGCCTCAAATAAAACCTTCTTATTAATCCTTAACTCTGTATACACACATTTTAACTTGTGTGCAACCAATATATATGGAATATTATAACAGTATGCATTCTGTAGGTTCGTATTTTTCGAGTTGGGTATGTAAACAATATCGCGCGAAACCCAAGGTCGAGCGTGATGTGGTTACATACGCAACGCGTAATAATACGAACCTACAGAATGCATATTGTCATAATGTTCCTTTTATTATATACCCTTCTCGCTCAAAACAAATTTAAATGAACTAAACAACAAAATTTTAGTCAAAAACATGGTATACATAATAGCAGAAATAAAAATAGTAACGCAACAGTAAATTTATGAATGGCGTAGAAAATTTATGAATGGCGTAAAAATACCGTAACGTTTGTAAAACTGCGACGGAAATTTCCTATTTTGGAGTTTATGTGCCGGAAAATTACGACAACCTACCGTGACATTGTATATGACGTCACATATAACACGGAAAGCTGAACATTGTTCGATACGGAATTTCTAATCTGACGTGTTGCATCAATTTTGCGGATTAACGATGCACTATGCTAAAATCATTCATGGGTATACAATATAGATCCATATCACCTGCCGTATCAGTGTCAACTGATCAGGTTCTACACTGTTCGATTTAAATTCAATAGGTTATTTTGAATCAAGATGTGACCAGAGTAGATCCAGATCAGATGGCACAGATGTGTCGGCTGATCTCGATCTACACTGCTTGCACATGAGTTAAAAGGCATTATTTGGAGTAAAAATTAAATTAAGACTACCTCTTGGACTGGGAAGAGGTGCTTTCTGATTGCTTTTTTCCATTGCTTTAATCTCTGATTTTATTCATTGTGTTTCCTTTCAATTCTTAGATCAATTGACAAACAAAATCTGTGAAAATTAATACCATACAACTATAACAACATAAAAAATGAAGTTGTAGTAAATACACATCAAAACATCCTTACTTGTCTTTGTCCCTGATGGTTTGAAGCCTCTTTCTGTCTTCTGGCAGCGTTCCTCCCAACTGTGTGTAATTCTTCTTTGCTATCTCCAATAGCCTCTCAAGATCTTCAACCTTTCGCCTAGCTCGACCTGGTACATTATAGTGTTAAATTAAGTATTTGTTGCAGTTTTTTACTCCAAGGTTGGATGCAACATTTTCAGAAAAGAGATTTGTTTGAGTCATTCTCTGAGAAGATACATGATTAAATCCAACTTTCTGGCCAAAATCCCCCCACCCCCACCCAAAAAAAAACAACTAAATATTGTGTCCAAAAATTGAAGACTCAAGAAACCACACTTAACCACTCTGGATCTGAATCTGGAACTGAGTCATTTAAAATTCACTCCATATATCCTTGTAAAAATCATTATTTTAGCAATTATGTTTGCTTAACAAATCAATGCAAATCAGTGCAAATGCTTGCACCTTGTCACTGTTTACAGCCAAATCCTGTTTGGGAATCAATCTGATTACGGTTGTTGGTCTCAACTCACAGGCGAAAGGGTGCCCATTGTTAAAAGTGATGTTATATATATGTGAAAATTTCAATGTTTGGGTCTAAGATGTTCTTTTTTGACAGATGGTCATTCACTTAAGGTGGTCACAGGTTTGACTATAATTCAGTCAATGCAGGCAAATATCACACTTTGCAAAATTTGATATTTTAAACATTTATGTATTCCTTGAATACAGCTTATCCAAGGAAAAAACATTATGTATTCCTTGAATACAGCTTATCCAAGGAAAAAACATTATGTATTCCTTGAATACAGCTTATCCAAGGAAAAAACATTATGTATTCCTTGAATACAGCTTATCCAAGGAAAAAACATTATGTATTCCTTGAATACAGCTTATCCAAGGAAAAAACATTATGTATTCCTTGAATACAGCTTATCAAAGGAAAAAACATTATGTATTCCTTGAATACAGCTTATCCCTTCCTTGATATATACACATTTTTACATGTGTGCAACCAGTGTAGATGCAGATCAGACAGCACATCTGTTCCAAGAATGACTACTCTTGAAGGCATATTCATACACTATAATAATGCCTTGGTTATCTTTCTTACATCATTGTTCATATATCTATAATATGTATATAAACATGCATGCTTGATACTTAAGTCAGTCTCTGAGTCGCAATCGTAGAATAAACATCATCAAATAATCTGTGTTTCTATCATTCAATAATCCAGTACATTAACAAACCAAAGAACAGAACATGGTGTCAGAAATTGTTGTAACATACAAATCTGGAATAAAGTGATAAAATAACAGTGATACTTTATCAAATGCAAGAGGATTGGAATTTTTACCAGTACACTGTGACATTTCAAATTTTGAAAAAAGGGAGATGTTCCAAGAATGACTACTCTTGAAGGCATATTCATACACTATAATAATGCCTTGGTTATCTTTCTTACATCATTGTTCATATATCTATAATATGTATATATATATATAACATGCATGCTTGATACTTGAGTCAGTCTCTGAGTCGCAATCGTAGAATAAACATCATCAAATAATTTGTGTTTCTATCATTCAATAATCCAGTACATTAACAAACCCAAAGAACATAACAACATCTGTGCCTTCTTATCAGGATCTGCACTGGTCACATTTTGGTCATCAATAACCTAATTAATCAAATAGCAAACAGTTAAGCTCCTAATCAGACGGCATGGATGTGCTGGCTGATCTGGATCTAAACTGTTGGCCCTAGCAATAAAGGTGTATCTATACAGGAAAGAGTTAAATCACATGTGACAAGTGTGTATCCTGATCAGCAAGCACATCTATACAGTCTTATCAGGATCTCCAAGTCTCCTTTATGCAGTGGCCTAGCTACTATTAGGCCATGTAGGCCCGGGCCTACAAGTTGGACAAGAAAATGACGTTTTCAAAATTCTCAAAAATGCATTAAAAACAGAAAGGGGTGGTATGGTAGCGGGTTCAAGCCGCTTTTGTCGAATTAAATATGTCTTTGGTTTTTATTTGCCTTCTTGGGAAAATTATTACTTTCATTGCCTGATGTGCATGCAGGCCTATATTCTGATTCGCGCTTTATTTGCATTTTACTATATTTAATTTCCACTTGTTTACTACTTCTTGGTGGGCTTCACACACCAGACCCCCTTACCAAGAGGCAACCGCCACTAGGAACCCCTTGCATGTGCCTACAACTTGAAAAAAGCTGGCTACGCCCCTGTTTTATAATATGTTGCACCTGTGTGGATCGTGCTAAGATGTATGGATGTCTTAATTGTAATAAAAGTTGGTACCTCTTGACTCCTTTTTCTGTTTTTCTGATACACTCAACGATGTCCCATCTGTGTTCCCTTCCGTTCCCACCGCCTCGTCATCTGACCACTCCCCCAAGTGCTCAAGGTCATCTGTAAACATAAAGATTTGTGTCTCTGTTAAAACTAAGGTAGCCCATAATGTAATCTATTTCATTTGAACTCATTTAAGCGAGGCCACAAGAAAATGCAACTTCTGAATAAATAAACATTTAGTCAACAGATTTTCATTTATTTAGAGAGAACAATTTTCCATTCAACTTCTAGAAGAAAGATAATAATTTTAAAATCAGTCTGCTGGTAAATAGTGTCAGGTTTTATGTTAGGCACCTGTGTGGATCGTGCTAAGATATATGGATATCTTAATTTTGTATTTACATTAATTTTATATTTACATACTGGTAACTTTGTAAATAAGACCTTAGATATGCAACTGTTGTCCAAAATTAAACCAGCAAGAAATAAAATGATACCACCGTTTTAGTGTGGGCATAATCTATTTTTCTTTGAAGACATGATATTATATGGTGTATTTTGCTGGGGTTTAAATTTGAGCATCTACCCTAGCACGAAATATATGAAAATGAAATCTAATTATACGGCAGTTTTACATAAAATTCTCAGATGAAAATTACCTGGATTTCCCCCAAGGACTTTCACACACGTTCTGTTACCAAACTTCCTAGCCACATCCAGGGCCGTCTTGCCCTGTGTATTCCGTAAAGTTAAGTCAGCATTCTTTTCAACTAACCACTGCAATATGTGAACATGGCCTTGTGCGGCAGCTGCAATAAAAGTTGACTATATAAGTATCTTGCATGAGTGTGAGGTGAAGATGGAAAAATCTGTCACCGAGGGGGAACTGTTTTGCGGGAACGAGGCTCTGCCGAGTTCCCGCCAAAACAGTTCACCCGAGGTGACAGATTTTTCTATCTTTACCGAATGCCCCATGCAAGATACTTTTTCTTTCATACCTTTTACTGTTCATAACATTTGTGTTCATGTATACAAACTAAATTTTGTTTCCTTACGCTGAAATATTGACGTTAACGTAAACCTTATTTTCTAAATGACGTCACTAACTTAAATAAATTACGTCAGATACTTGAAGACGTGACGTCACTCGTGTAGCACGTGAACGTTATCTTTTCCCTAGGGAAAAGATTAGATTTTCTTTCCCCGGTAAAACACGCGGAAATACTTATCCGGTATGCAAGAAATAATGTACCTTCACAGGCAAAACATGTTTGTACTAGCTTGGTAAAGAGTGGGACTACCAGTATAAGTAAGTGGTTTTTGCATTGAATTGCTTATAAATTCTTCATTATTTTAAGGGTGGAAAGACATCTTAACACACACACTTTCATTTTCAACTGTAAAATAACATAATTATAGGACTACAAATAAAATAAGTGGTTTTTGCAATGAAATGCTAATAAATTCTTCACTTATTAAAGGGCAGTAACCCATCTAACACCAAACATTATTATTTGTGACTGTAAAATACATATGTTTGTGAGGCAAAAATTTCACATGTTTGTATGTTTAAGAACTACTTATTATATAAAAATAAGACTTAGTCAAAATTTTGAAAAGTGTGGCAGCTGTAAAATGTCACCCTGTACACAGAGTCATGTACTGTTATCCTTTAAATTATCAGTAACTGATGTCATGCAGTGATAATAACGTATAATATCAGGACTATCCAATCAACCTTACTGGGGGGTTGTCCCTGCTATCTCAGTCGGTAGCGGATGTCAGAATTCATGGCCAGGAGCTGTCACTGTGACAGTACAGGTTCACTCCCCAGTAGAGGCAACATTATTATTATATTGATTGGTAAATCTAAAAGGGAACAGTCTAGATCTGATCAGACAACATGAAAATTCTAAGACTCCTGCAGTGACTCTTGATACAAGTTTTTTTTTAAAAATCCATTTAACTTACCCTTATGAGCCGCTGTAGACCCCTTTTCATCCTGTTCATTGATGTTACTGACCCCTTTTTCAATCAGTCCCTTCAAGTGTTCCAGATCACCAGAAAAGGCTGCTACATGAGCAGGATATGCCAAATCTAAAAATAAATCATCATACACTTAACGAAACATCGTTTCGCCTCCGTTTAATAAGAAGACCTAACTTAATTATACAATAAAATAAATAAAAGTTAAAAAAAAATATAATAAAAAATTAAAAGAAAATGAAGAGTTAAAAAAAAGTTTGAAAACATATTAAATTTGCATTAATTTTCTTTAATTTTTCAGCTTCTTCTTTAATTTTTCCTTTAATTTAATTTATATTTTACTGTTTTTATTTATTTTATTATTTAATAATAAGTGTGGTTCACTTATTAAACGGTGGCCCATTTCCTAAAATACTGCACTAGATTATGGCTGTTATCCATGGGTGAACATTGTAGATCCAGATCAGCAGGCACATTTATGCCATCTGATCAGGATCTAGACTGTTGGCTTTTTTATTTATTACTAGGTTATTTTTGCTATGAAGCAAACAGTGAAGATTCTCACTATGGGGAATCACATGATCAAAATAATCTCTAAACAAATGTAAAACAATGAAAAATGAAGTATATTTTGTCCATGGTTTGTGTGAAGCTTTATTATGTAGCCTATCATATGCCTACTGGAAGGTATAGTTATACTGACAATATTTCGCTCATGACCTCTTCCTCATAATTCAGAACACCCAAGCACTATAAAACATGGCACTGCAGAGGTAATCTGGTAAAATTCTAAACAAAACACTTGTTAGCAGTTGTAGTATAAAAAATACAGTCTGTGGTCATATGATAGTACATTGATAAATTCTATTTGTGCAACTCAGAAATGAAAACTTCACAAAATTCAAAATTTCCCTATAGCTTAGAGATTATTTTGATCATGTGATTCCCCACAGTGATTCTGATCAGATAGCATGGATAATGTGGTGCCTGATCTGGATCAAGGCTATATGCACAGGCGATAAAATCAATATAACTGTAGTAAAAAAAATAAAGAAAATTTGATGAAATATTAAACACAAAATTAATATTTCCATTAATGATTGAAACAACTTCATATTTCATATAACAAAATCCTGGTAAAATATTGTATCACATCGGAGATTTGAGGGGTGGGGGTGGTGGCGGGAATGACCTAGAACTGCTATATTTTCAAAAATGTTAATTGATTAAGTTTTTCATATCAGATTTATCTATGCCCTATCCAATATTGTAGTGAACAATGTCATTTATCATGTTTATCATTCGATCATATGATTATAAAACATTTAAATGCATTGATAATTCAATTGTTAACAATAATGTGTGTGTTATCACTACAAAAATCAAACAAAAGTAATAATTTCGGAATTTAGTCTACATGCGGGGTCAGACACAAGATTTCTAGAAAATTTAAGGTGGTTTATTTTAGTAGTTAAAAAATATAAACTGCTGCTTTAAGTGACCACATTGAATCCCCTCTGGATCCGAACCTGACATGTACAGTATTTGTTAAACTAGACTCTTTCTCAGTTTGTATCTCTGTATCAGAAAATAAACTGTCAGACTGCTGAAAGTACAGACATGCGCAGTGAAACAGTCAATTGTTAAACTAGACTCTTTTTTTTATTTTGGGTTTTATGTAGTTCATGCTGCTGCTTAACTACAGATTTTGAAGTTATTTAACCCTTTCCTTGATATATACGCATTTTTATGTATGTGTGACCAGTGTAGATCCAGATCAGCTGGCAAATCCGTGCCGTCTGACCAGGATCTGCACTGGTCGCATTTTGGTCAGAAATAACCTAATGACTCAAAAATCGAACAGTTTAGATCTTGATCAGACAGCACGGATGTGCCGGCTGATCTGGATCTAAAGTACTGCCCTAGCAATAAAGGTCTATCGACAGGAAAGATTTAAACATTTTGTTTTGTGTTAAGGTAGTCTAACTGTAATGCTTTCCCGCGCATAAATTTGCGACGTCGTCAAACATCGGCTCGCTTTCGGTCACTTCCGACGCTACTCGTCAGAGCCTATAGTAACCGAAGCGACATCGATTATTGTCGACTGTTAGTGACAGTTAACCGAGTATTCCCGACATTCGAGAAAAAAGCGCGGGAAATCATTACAGTTAGACTACCTTAACATGCTCTGATTTACCCAGTCTGATATAACCCTCTACTTCAGTCCCGATCTCATGTATGGTTCTGTTGTTTAAGCAACATAATGATGATGATGATGATGGTGGTGGTGGTGATGATGATGATGATGATGATGGTAATGATGATGATGATGATGATGATGATGATGATGATGATGATGATGATGATGATGATGATGATGATGATGATGATGGTGGTAATGATGATGATGATGATGATGATAATGATGATGATGATAATGGTTGTGATGATGATGATGATGATGATGATGATGATGATGATGATGATGTATTTTTGATTTCCGGCTGCTTAAAACAATGCATTTTGCATCCAATCGTTACATCATAAAGCATACTGGTAGTTATAGATAATATTGTTATTCCCACACAAAAACATTTCATCAATAGAGCATTTGACTCTTTACTGGACCATAATGTTCGTGTTTTGGTCAGATGAATAACCTAAAAAATGAAAACGCGAACATAGAAGATCCTGATCTGGATCTACACTGTTTGCCCATGGCATAAAAGTCAATAAATAGAGGAGAGTTTTAAAACTAAAATTTCAATGCAGTCTAGCTGCTTTGAATAAAGGCAACTGTTACAGCTATCAAATGTTCAACTTTATCAATACTCTATATCAGGTTACTTCATAAACACAAGTTGTATTAAATAACAGTTCCCTTAACCATTACACCATAATTATATAATGATTTTTTTATGTGTGTGCTACCAGTGTAGATCCAGATCAGTCACGGGCATGCCGACTGATCAGGATCTTCACTGGTTGCATATTGGTCAGAATTATCGTAATGATTCTCAAAGCAATTAAGTGTTTAGATCCTGATAAGACAGCACAGATGTGTCAGCTGATCTGGATCTACACTGTTCACCCATGTGATAAAGGTGTATCCATAGAGAAAAGGGTTAAGTTTGTAACCTCAGCCACAGTGTAGACCCACATCAGGCTGTCAGGGTCTACACAGTGTTGATAGAAAAGTGGAGTTAATTGATTGATTGATTGGTTGATTGATTGATTGATTGATTGATTGATTGATTGATTGATTGATTGATTGATTGATTGATTGATTGATTGATTGATACATACAGACAGACTGACCTAGTAAGTCTGTCTGTATGTCTTAATCAATAAACTCTGACAGAAAGGCATAATGTGTTGCATTCACACAACTTAAATGCACTGTTTATTTTAGAGTTTATTGGTTTACATGTATTAACATGGTATACACTTAACATGCTAAAGATACATGAATGAATCAATTCTATAAATAGACTAGAAAGAAGAAATTTAGAATAATCTCACATTTGGACCATCTCTCGGTAACGTAAGTGTAGTTTCTGTCTTTTGAAACATTTTCGAAATACATGTTAAATAAATTTCAATAAAAATTAGAAAATGTTGATTTAATCACGGGTTTAAAAATGAATAATTACATGTACGTATTAACAATCACAGGTTATAACTATAATTCCCTGTTGTTATAAACTTGGAATTTTCTAAAACTTAATATTTTATACATGTTATTGAGTAACTGAATCCTGTACATTCAAACTAAGTGAATAAGACCTGTGCAGGAGTCACATGTTTCAAATCACAATCTCTCTAGTGATTTTAAAATGATTCAAACAATATTAACCCTTTCCTCCATAGATCCACATTTCACAGTTTAGATCCAGATCAGCTGGCATCGTTAGGTTAATTGTGACCTAAATGAGACCAGTGATAATCCTGATGTGTCGGCTGATCTGGATCTACACTTGTCGCACATGCGTTAAAATTAGTGTTGGGAAATCGGTTGCAAATCATAATCGATCATCGGTTGGAATCGGTTGCCTATTCCGATGCGATTTTATGATTATAATCGGTTTCTAAATTTACTCAGTGTTAGGTTTTCAAATGGTCTTAGATCAGTAGCTTACATAAGTACTGGATACTATTAATTTCCAACTTTTTGACCGAAATCCTAAACTGAACCCCTCTAGATCTGCCTCTGTATTTTCAACAGCAAAATTGTTACATTTTCCTATGAATAATATACTGATTTTAAGGCTGAAGACGCAAGATACTAATTTTAGAGGTCTAGTTAATGCAAAACATATTAATGTAATTTTTACCATCGTCATATAGCTTCGCAACTCAGACGCTCGACAAAATCCGCGCCATTTTGCGTTTATGTTTGTGAAGTTTTTGTTCTCTTTACAACAAATATTGCAAATGTCTTTATTAGGTCAAAGTTCTTTGTTAATCTTGTAGAATTTAAAGTGCATCCGGTACCTTTATATTTTGACTTGTTACTCTGCGCATGTCTGAACTGTTCATCGATTATGAGAGAACGACATCGATCATCGACATCGAGAAACATTTACACGTCGCTAATCGATGTCTTCTGATCATCGGCACATCACTAGTTAAAATGCATATTTATGGAGGAAAGTCGTTGTAATAGATCAGTGCATTTGGAATGTTGCATTATGATGACCTTGCTAACTGCAATATTTTACATGTAGTATCATGTAACACCAGTACTTTGTGTATTTTGAACATATGTTGAAAATGTTTGAAAGTAGAAAAACAGAGCATCAAAGCATTAAAATTTGAAAGATTGAGTTTTAGGGGTATGAAAAAACACCGAATGACTGTATTTTAAAATTATAACCCTTTCCTGTATAGATACACCTTTATTGCTAGGGCAAACAGTTTAAATGATCCAGATCAGCCAGCACATCCGTGCCATCTTATCAGGATCAAAACTGTTTGCTTTTTGATACATTAGGTTATTACTGACCAAAATGCGACCAGTGCAGATCCTGATCAGACGGCATGGATGTGCCGGCTGATTTGGATCTACACTGGTTGCACATGCGTAAAAATGCTTATATGTCAAGGAACGGGTTTATCATTGCTTGCATGGTTGTGCCGACTGATTTGGAACTACATACGTCACCCACAACATAAAAGCATATAATGGAGGCAAAGGGTTAATAGGCCTTCCCCATAATGAGCCTTTTTAGCTCACCTGTCACATAGTGACAAGGTGAGCTTTTGTGACCGCCTGATGTCTGTCGTCCGTCGTGCGTCGTCCGTCGTCAACAATTGCTTCAATCGACTTCTTCTCTGAAACGGCTTGGCCAATTTTGATGAAACTTGCCACGTATGTTCCTTGCATGAAGCTCTTCCAAAGTTGTTCAAAGAAATCAATTCCATGCAGAACTCTGGTTGCCATGGCAACCGAAAGGGAAAACTTTAAAAATCTTCTTGTCTGAAACCACAAGGCCTAGAGCTTAGATATTTGGCATTTAGCATCCTCTAGTGGAGCTCTACAAAGATTGTTCAAATTATTTCCCTGGGGTCAAAATTGGCCCCACCCCAGGGGTCACTTCATTTTACATAGACTTATATAGGAAAAACTTTAAAAATCTTCTTGTCTGAAACCACAAGGCCTAGAGCTTAGATATTTGGCATTTAGCATCCTCTAGTGGAACTCTACAAAGATTGTTCAAAGTATTTCCCTGGGGTCAAAATTGGCCCCGCCCCAGGGGTCACTTCATTTTACATAGACTTGTATAGGAAAAACTTTAAAAATCTTCTTGTCTGAAACCACAAGGCCTAGAGCTTAGATATTTGGCATTTAGCATCCTCTAGTGGAACTCTACAAAGATTGTTCAAATTATTTCCCTGGGGTCAAAATTGGCCCCGCCCCAGGGGTCACTTCATTTTACATAGACTTATATAGGAATAACTTTAAAAATCTTCTTGTCTGAAACCACAAGGCCTAGAGCTTAGATATTTGGCATTTAGCACCCTCTAGTGGAACTCTACAAAGATTGTTCAAATTATTTCCCTGGGGTCAAAATTGGCCCCCGCCCCAGGGGTCACTTCATTTTATATAGACTTGTATAGGAAAAACTTTAAAAATCTTCTTGTCTGAAACCACAAGGCCTAGAGCTTAGATATTTGGCATTTAGCATCCTCTAGTGGAACTCTACAAAGATTGTTCAAATTATTTCCCTAGGGTCAAAATTGGCCCCGCCCCAGGGGTCACTTCATTTTACATAGACTTATATAGGAAAAACTTTTAAAATCTTCTTGTCTGAAACCACAAGGCCTAGAGCTTAGATATTTGGCATTTAGCATCCTCAAGTGGAACTCTACAAAGATTGTTCAAATTATTTCCCTGGGGTCAAAATTGGCCCCGCCCCAGGGGTCACTTCATTTGATATAGACTTATATAGGAAACACTTTAAAAATCTTCTTGTCTGAAACCACAAGGCCTAGAGCTAAGATATTTGGCATTAAGCATCCTCTTGTGAAACTCTACAAAGATTGTTCAAATTATTTCCCTGGGGTCTAAAGTGGCCCTGCCCCAGGGGTCACTTCATTTGATATAGACTTATATAGGAAAAACTTTTAAAATCTTCTTGTCTGAAACCACAAGGCCTAGAGCTTAGATATTTGGCATTAAGCATCCTCTTGTGAAACTCTACAAAGATTGTTCAAATTATTTCCCAGGGGTCTAAATTGGCCCCGCCCCAGGGGTCACTTCATTTTATATAGACTTGTATAGGAAAAACTTTTAAAACCACAAGGCCTAGAGCTTAGATATTTGGCATTTAGCACCCTCTAGTGGAAATCTTCAAAGATTGTTCAAATGATTTCCCTGGGGTCAAAATTGGCCCTGCCCCAGGGTTCACTTTATTTTATATAGACTGATATAGGAAAAACTTTAAAAATCTTTTTGTCTGAAACCACAAGCTGAGAGTACTTTTGTACTCAGGTGAGCGATATAAGGGCCATCATGGCCCTCTTGTTATAAGTTATTCTAAAACTGAACAGTGCAGATCCTGATCAGATGGCAAGGATGTGCCGACTGATCTGGATCTACACTGTTTGCCCATGCAATAAAGATGTGTCTATAAAGGGAAGGGTTAATATGTTAACTGTTCTGGATAATGACTGTCTAATTATTGGTAAGGTAGTCTAACATATGATCTTATCAAGATAAATTAGATGATGATAATGATGATCTGGTGGCAGTAGTGTTGTTGTTTTTTGTTGATGTTGATGATGATGTCATGATGGTGATGATGATTGATGATGATGATGGTGGTGATGAAGATGATTATAATGATGATGATTATGATGATGATGGTGGTGGTAGTGGTGGTGGTGGTGATGATAATGATGATGATAAAGATGATGATGATGATGATGATGATGATTGATGATGAGGATGATAAAATAACATAAACAATCGTGTTCTTTTCATTTTCAGACATTGAAAACAATGGCCTATGGGGGAGTGCCTGATGGGATGCCTGAAGCCATGGACTTTTCAAGTTACTCTGAAATTGAGCACTTCAATGGTAATGCAGCATTCATTGTCAATATCAATGCAAAGGGACGAAAGGGTAATTTTGAATTTGAGCAGCGAAAAGGTGCAGGAGAAGACATCAGTAACTTGCAGAATGTTTTTATCAACACGTTAGGCTTTAAATGGATAAATCCTGATAACCACAGTCATCAAGATTTGAGTTTGGAACAATGGGATCATATCAAAGCTAGTACTAAAACTGTCTGGGAATTCCTCGGACAGAACTGTCCCACCAACTGTTTGCGTTGCCGGATAAGGTCACACGACCACACCAATTCAAAGTGTTTTGTGCTTGCCATAAGTTCCCATGGACAAGAGTTGTCTGAAACTGAAGTAATATTCTCTGACGGACAAAGCCTTAAACTGACAGAGATTTTTGAAGCTTTGAGCGATGAATCCATTCCATCATTGCGAGACAAACCAAGAATGATCCTTCTGCAGGTGTGCAGGTCTAACTTCAAAGACAAAGGTAAGTCTTTTGTATATATAATCAAGCACACAAATCCTTTTAAAGAAATTAGCGTGTAATAGTATTTTTACAAGTTGTCTCCAGTCAATAAAAAAAACATATACACAGTTTTCTCAGGAACACCAGTAATGATCTGTCATACAACAATCTCTTAAACCCTTTGCTTAATTTATGTTAGATGCAAACTACAGTGCCCAAGGTTATAAAGCTGAGCATGGAAACCAGTCTCAAATCTCAAGCTTCTGATTGGCTGAAATGGCGACTGGTCGCCATTTCAGCCAATCAGATGCTTGAGATTTGAGACTGGTTTCCATGCTAAGCTTTATAACCTTCAGGCCAGGACTGGTGTAGATCCAAATCAGAACTAACTGAAAATTTTCACTTGACAAAGGTAAGTCTTTTGTATATATAATCAAGCACACAAATCCTTTTAAAGAAATTAGCGTGTAATAGTATTTTTACAAGTTGTCTCCAGTCAATAAAAAAAAACATGTACACAGTTTTCTCAGGAACACCAGTAATGATCTGTCATACAACAATCTCTTAAACCCTTTGCTTAATTTATGTTAGATGCAAACTACAGTGCCCAAGGTTATAAAGCTGAGCATGGAAACCAGTCTCAAATCTCAAGCTTCTGATTGGCTGAAATGGCGACTGGTCGCCATTTCAGCCAATCAGATGCTTGAGATTTGAGACTGGTTTCCATGCTAAGCTTTATAACCTTCAGGCCAGGACTGGTGTAGATCCAAATCAGCCGACACATGGATCTACACAGTGTTTGCACCTGTGTATAAAAACTGATACAAATAAAGAACTAACTGAAAATTTTCACTTGATAAAGCTTTTGTTGTAATTTCATTTTTATTTTAGATAAAGTTATGGCAATGCAAGACAGAGGTGCAATGATCTATGTTCAACAGGATACACCTAGATCAAAAGGTAAGTTTAGTTCTAACATTACTACCGTATATACCCTATTAAACGCCCCCAGGGGGGCGTTACATTTTCCAACGGGGGATGGGGGGGCGTTTAATAGAGACCAACTATTGGCAAAATGTAGTTTTCAATAATTGTGTTACCGGTATTTTTTAATAAATATCCGGTATGTGTTTGATACCTGTATTCATTTGGATTAATGCTGAGAGATTAAAGATTGTCATGTCATGGTTATTCACTCGTTTACTTTTGAAAAAAAGACTGAAGGGTGTTTATTAGGGGAGGAGCGTTTAATAGGGAATATAAGGTAACCCAAATTTTCAACTTTGTTTCTAAAACTCTAGGGCAAATAACTCTAGTTCTAGACATCTGAGTATTTAAGTGTTGTTTCAACTGTAGTTCACTATGGTATCCCCTACCCCTAACAAGGTCATTACTCTAACAGAGGCATGTAGGCTGCAAGTCATGTTTGATGATTGGGGGAGGGGGGGGGGCGGAGGCTAATTAATTGCAGCCTTACTTATTTAAACTCATTTTTGAGGTGTCGCCTATGCTCAAATGCTGCCAGTGAGTAGATAATGCCTAACCCTAGTTAATACTCTAGTGTACGATGCAATTTAACACACAGAAGTTTGGTAGTTAGGGGCGTAACACCAATACATTACAGCCTTACTGAATTTCAACTCCTTTTTGTGTAACAGGTGTAGATCTCTAACAGATGGCATGGATTGTGACCAGATTAACTCTGTTTACTTATGTTAATGGTCATTTCTTGGTCATAAATGACCTACCGTATTATGAATCAAAAGTGAACAGTTCAGATCCCAATCAGATGGCACAAACAATTGCCAGATGTTATGGATATATGCTGGTCCCACATGCTTTAAAAGCCATATTACCGTCATTGTTCGAATATAAGCCGCACTCATGTATAAGCCACACCACCCCGCAACCTGATGGAACAGATGAAAATGGCTTTATAAAGTGTATACACAGCCAAACCTGTGTATTAGCCACTTCCTTTACTTTTTACCTCTGAATTCTGGGAAAAAAATGTGTCTTATATTCAAACAACGACGGTATATGGAGTAAAGCTGGTTAACAATATTCTTCAGGAAACCAGGCCAGTACCCAAGGTGCAAGTGGCTCCACAGCGGAAGACCCTCTGACTTCAGCAACATCCACTGAAGAAGATGAAATTGAAGACAGCACTCTTCAATTGATTGCTCTTGGCAAAATGCCAAACAACTTCCTTCTTGTTTATCCTTCAGTGTCCGGGCAACGATCGCAAAGAAGTGAAGAAAAAGGTTCCTGGCTTATTTATGGGCTTAACAAAGTGATAGTAGAGAACTACTGCAATCCTGGAGCTTCACCAAAACCAGTGAACATCTTGAAATGCTTGACGAAAGTTGGGGCCTACATTGCAAGGGACCGCGAAACCATTGCATACAAGAAAGACTCTGAAGGAAACGATTTGAAAGATTCAGATGGAAATAAAATTTTGGATGAGACTAGAGCTGGTATAAAAACTGCTGTTTGCCTGCATCATAGACTTTCTGACAACATTATTTTCTACCCTCAGACTCGAAAACAACCAGACTTGGATATTCCAGCTTTAAATTTCAGCTCTATGAAAAAGAAGAAAAAGAATAAAGTTGCGCTGTAAACACTCTGAAAAAACAACAACAACTGAGCTGTTTACACCAGAAGAAAACCAACCTTGACTTGAGCTATTTACACCCTAAACAAAACCAACTCTGAGCTGTTTACACCCACAGAAAACAAAGTCAAAGAAAAACTGAACTTTCAAATCAGTAAATTGTTCCTGTACAGATACGCATTTTTATACATATGCGACCAGTGTAGATCCAGATCAGCCGGCACATCTGTGCCATCTGATCAGAATCTGCACTGGTCACATTTTGGTCAGAAATAACCTATGAATCATAAAGCGAACAGTTTAGATCCTGATCAGACGGCACGGATGTGCCGACTGATCTGTATCTTAACTGTTTGCCCTAGCAATAAAGGTGTATCTGTACGAGAAAGGGTTAAAGCTGCCTATTCACATTTCAGAGTGGAATACTTTGATGTGTCAGATGTGGTGAATATTCATTGTATTATATTATATACTCAAAAGAAAAAGTTTAGTCAGTATTTTCGTTTTCGCTCTAAATCTACAATATTTCAAATATCGTAGAAATAATTTACCATATGTGTTGTACTGACTCCTCTTATCACATACACGGCGGTTTGTTCACGAAAACCTTGCTCATTAGACCGTGACTGTGTAAATTCAAAATGCTCGAGATGCACGTGCCGATGAAAACCGGCATGGATATTTTTCGCAAATTTCCTTTGACATTAAAAGTGTATTGTCAATAATGAAAAAAGCCGGAGTAAAATTGCTGGTAGCTAGCCTGTGTCGCCGTACTGGCCTCTCCATTAATGACAGAAATATCGCTTTGAGATATCTAGAAACTTGATTATATACTGCTGACGTTACAGGTCGTTTTGGTTGCCATGAGCGAACAATATATCGTAAGCAAACGCGATTCTGACAAACTGGCAGCGTAAACAACCTGCATCGTTCAGGTAGGACGTTGAAAACAACGTCACGCGAAGATTGCTACGTAGTGACGTCAACACGACGTAATCGCTTCACACCTGCTCATAAGCTCGGTCAACTTCTTAGACAATCAACGGGGATTAAGAATATTCGTTTGAAACCAGCTGAGAACTGCTCGGCCGCGAGCTTGACGTCCTCACAGAGGTATTCTTCAAACAGCACGTCAACGCGTCGCACATTTAAATTAGGCACGTCAGGGCAGTCGCTGGAATAGATAGCAATGGAACAGGATCGTTTTCACCGCTTAGTCCAAATTTAAACTCAACGAAGCTGATGAAATCGATCTTGTTTGCCGACGCCGAGGTGAAAAGTTTGATCCTGCTAACGTCTTGGAATATGACCGTTACGGTGTTGGAATCGTTATGATCAGGGTGGTATTTCTTATAATGGCAAGACAAAACTCAAAACAATACAGAATATCTTTAATGCCGTCCATTATTTTGCAGATATCGATATCCCTGTCATTGTTCCTTATATAGGGAACGGCGATGCTTACGTTCTACATCAGGTTAATGCATACAGGGAACGTTCTTGTTGCAAACAACATAAAAATACTCGAATGGCAATTAAAATCACATGATCTCTCGCCGATTCAACACACGTGAAAGAAAGGTGCGTGACAGGATTAACGTCAACAACGTAAAAGATCTGACGGTTATTGCACAAGGAATTGGCCAAAACCCCTATACACATCTTTTGAACAATTGTAAACACCATACGAAACGCGTTTTCTGGCTTTTATTTAAGCTAGAGGTGGTCATACAAAATATTGAGTGTAATGTAAATTTTGATTTTGACCCCTGTCTTAAATCTTTATCAAATTGAATTGCTTTTTATGACTTTGTTCAGTTAAATATTGTTGAAATTCAACGAGTATTAAATGATTTTCGTGTTAAATGATGCCTTTGTCTTCAATTTTAATGTTTAACAATTTTATCGTATCAAGTTTTCCTACTGACTAAACTTTTTCTTCTCAGCATATTATGCTTATAAATTACTAAACAAAACCAAAATTTGCTGTTATTTTTGACAAATCAATATATTTGAGGACCTTTTACTGTGAATTACTGTGTTAGTAATGCTTTTAACAACTTGTTTTCAAATATATTCACTTGTACATGTGTAAGAATACCATATCACATTAACTTTATTAAGAGGTCTTTTGCAGTTTATATTTTAAGTTTTGACATAGGAAAACACTTGATATTTTGTCCTGATATGTGACCAGACTCATTTAACCCTTTCCTCCATAGACACACCTTTATTGCATGGGCGAACAGTGTAGATCTAGATCAGCCGGTACATCAGTGCCATCTGATCAGGATCTGCACTGTTTGGTTTATGATTCATTAGGTTATTTCTGACCAAAATGCGGCCAGTGCAGATCCTGATAAGACAGCATGGATGGTCCGGCTGATCTGGATCTACACTGGTGGCACATGCATAAAAATGCATTTATTTGAAGGAAAGGGTTAAAGCCCCATAACTTCAATTTAACCCGTTCTTGTATGAAGTATCACGTGTATTTGGATCTACAGGCACACATTTGCAGCATTAGTTTGCGCTAATAAAGTGTTAATTTACTAAAATAAATTTGGTCAGCGACTAAAAGCGAAAGGAGGATTTCCAAAACGTCACAGAAATCGAGATCGCGCATGAAGTGGTCTCTTCGTCGGTGCTAAATATAGCTCCATTAGGCCTATATTTAGCTTCTTAAAAGTTAGTTAACTATAATGTAACAATATCATAGAAAATCCCATCTATAAAAACAAATTCGATCGGACCTTTTGTGTTCTGTTTAAGAGTTCATAAATTGGAGTCTATATGGACAAATATGATTTTTCAATAGTATATTCTTACTTAATTTGAAAGCTGGGGCTTTAAAAACACGACATGCAGGTAATGAAAATAATCATACTACATTTAAATTACATGTGTGCTTCATACATGGAAAAGACAGAAACATAAGTTTAACTCAAAATCATCTCCATGCACAGTAACACATTTAATCCCTTACGCAATATATACTGGTTTCATCGCAAGTTTGCTATCTTATCAGAAATAACCAAAATGAATTGAAAAGTGAACAGTGTAGATCCTAGTGTGTGTTTTTTTATGCCAAATATTTGGAGAAATAGGGCCCTATTCCCCCCTCAAAATAGTATATATTTTTCGCCAACGTTCAATAAAAAATTCCCCCTTTGCTGGAGTCTGTAACAGACATTTCGATTTGTCCCGCTTATGTGAAGATGATAAATCTTAAATTTTTTCTGATGCAAGAAAATTTAACTCTGGGAAGTATGAGGCAAGATTTATTTGGTTGAACTACAGTGTTAGCAAAGCAAAAAGCAAAAGATCAGTGAATACTTTGTTTTGTTGTGATTGACAACTGCAAGTATCTTCCACATAGTCCCCTTCCCTTTGTTCGTTTCGCAATTTTCCCCCTCCATAGGGCTGCCACCCCCTTCACCCCAAAAGTAAAAAAAAACACTGGATCCTGATTCTTAACAATACAGGTATGGACTTTGGAATACAGAAACCTCAGTATTGAAATTCACTTTTACCTTTTACTATACGGATACGCCTTTATGGCGTCGGTGAACAGTGTAGATTTAGATTTGCCAGCACGTCCGTTCCCAGTTTCGTTTTATGACAGTAACACATTTAATCCCTTACTTTATATATATTAACCGTTTTATCCCAAGTTTGCTTTTTTTTATCAGAAATAACCAAAATGATTTGAAAAGTGAACAGTGTAGATTTAGATTTGCCAGCACGTCCGTTCCCAGTTTCGTTTTATAACAGTTACACATTTAATCCCTTACTTCATATATAACCATTTTATCCCATGTTTGTTTTTTTTATCAGAAATAACCAAAATGATTTGAAAAGTGAACAGTGTAGATTTAGATTTGCCAGCACGTCCATTCCCAGTTTCGTTTTATAACAGTTACACATTTAATCCCTTACTTCATATATAACCATTTTATCCCATGTTTGTTTTTTTTATCAGAAATAACCAAAATAATTTGAAAAGTGAACAGTGTAGATTTAGATTTGCCAGCACGTCCGTTCCCAGTTTCGTTTTATAACAGTTACACATTTAATCCCTTACTTCATATATAACCATTTTATCCCATGTTTGTTTTTTTTATCAGAAATAACCAAAATGATTTGAAAAGTGAACAGTGTAGATTTAGATTTGCCAGCACGTCCATTCCCAGTTTCGTTTTATGACAGTTACACATTTAATCCCTTACTTCATATATAACCATTTTATCCCATGTTTGTTTTTTTTATCAGAAATAACCAAAATGATTTGAAAAGTGAACAGTGTAGATTTAGATTTGCCAGCACGTCCATTCCCAGTTTCGTTTTATGACAGTTACACATTTAATCCCTTACTTCATATATAACCATTTTATCCCATGTTTGTTTTTTTTATCAGAAATAACCAAAATGATTTGAAAAGTGAACAGTGTAGATTTAGATTTGCCAGCACGTCCATTCCCAGTTTCGTTTTATGACAGTTACACATTTAATCCCTTACTTCATATATAACCATTTTATCCCATGTTTGTTTTTTTTATCAAAAATAACCAAAATGAATTGAATAGTGAACAGTGTAGATCCTAATTCTAAACAATACAGGTATGGACTTTTGAATACAGAAACCTCAGTATTGAAATTCACTTGAAGTTCATTTACTTCACAGATACACATTAATGGTATCGGCGAACAGAATAGATCCAGATCATCCAGCACATCCGTTCCCAGTTTTGCTTTATGACTTTTAAGGTTATTTATGACCAAAAAGCAAACAGTGCAGATCCTGATCATATGGTGTGGAATTGTGCTGGCTAATCTGGTTCTACACAGATTGTGCATGTGATAAATCCGTATATATGGAGGAAAAGGTTCATTATTCTACATCTAATAAATTCATCCAATTAGCATCCTTTAATTGTACCACGTGACCATCCAATATTTTCCCGTATTGGATCCAAAAAAGTCTGTATTTTTTTCATATTGGATGATTAAGTGCAAATGCACTTTACAACGATAAAAGCTGTTGACCGTAAAAATGATCCGAATGAAAAAAAAAAACGTGGTCGTGTAGGCACTTGTCTTTAAATACACACTGAGACAATTTGTACTTAAACAGAAGCCGAAAAACACATAGACTAAAACATGCTTCATTTATTAGATGAAGAATAAAAAGGTTATTAGACGTTTTACTGTACAATACGATATTTGGCTCGTCCAATATGACTTTTCAAGCTGTGTACTCGTCCAAATATATTCCCGTAAAACGTCTAAAAACCTATAATTATTATCAGGTGCTGCTGATGGAGGAAAGAAAAGGTTTTTCTAAGCCAGGGCCCATGATCATAAAACAAACATTGGAGACTGGTCTCAAATCTCAAACATCTGATTGGCTGAAATGGCGACCAGTATGAAATTTGAGACTGGTCTTCAGATTTATTTTATGATCTTGGGCCCAGAAGTGTCCTAGACCCCAGACAGTAAGTCACTCATTTACACCCTTACCGAAATTCCCCAGAACATTGGACCTGTCTGGTAAAATTTTGCCGGTCTTACATGATTCCTTATTATTATCCAACGTTTTTTTTTTTATTTTAAAACTAATATGTTAAAATCTGCCAATAAATGGCTGTTTTGGTTTAAAGCTGTTCTGATGGAAAAGAGTGCAGATATCCAAATGCAATTCTTTACAAATTTGTCATCCTGAAAATTTGTACCACAGCCTTTGCGGTATACATTTCATTCATTTTGTACTTTTTGGTTTTGTTTGTTTTATATGTAACATTTTTGGCCAGACAGAATTTGTTTGGTCAGGCAGATTTTCACATCTTGTCTGACCGAATGTCTGACACTTTCTTTAAGAAAATCCAAATTTTATTATTATTTCATTTATTTCTCTGAATCCTAAGCACAAACTCCTTAACTACGATGTTGGAGTTTTTTATCGGGGTAGTTCGATCACTAGTGTAGAATAGCTGGTGTGAAATTACCAGCACCAAAGAAATATCTCGAGCGACTTAATCGCTTCGGGATAGGTATGTACAATTGACTTGAACGGTGCATCAATTCACCTCATAAAATCGAAATGTAATTTTCGCTTGGGTGATTATTCTACAAAATTATCATATTTTTTATTGACTGTATTTTAAATACTTTTATAATTGCAACAGTGCCGAATCTATTGATTAATATCTATTAGAATCACCCAAAGTACATGAAATTATTATTGATTAATTACCTCCCTTTATAGCTTTTATTTCTTTAGATTTTATTTCCTGTTTACACATATCTGGTAAGTAAAAGATATATGTTGTCGCAAGCCATTTAGACTTTGAATTAACAGATCGTCCTGAATGAATAACCGTTTTACTGCCGCGCAAATTTTACGGAAACGACTTTGTCATAATACGTTAGAAAACCACTTATCGCAGTATTTTAGTCCTTACTATTGTTCTAAAAATATTTGAGAAACGGCAAATAACAGTGTGAAATATGGCTCCGGAAAAAGAGAGCAAATGGCGACTGGCTTGTTCTTTTGCGGATAAGGAATCACGAATATAAGATTATAAGAATAAGTGAACATCATTTTACCATTATATACACTAGCCACATAGATTAAGTGGCGTCAAATATTCCGTTAGAATATAACGATTCGAATTGCTTATAGATCTTAGAACTTAGATATTGAATCGTGGTGTATTGCCATTATATAAAAGAAAAAACCAATCAATAAACGAGGAATTTTTAGAACTAATAATGATATTTCTCATCATAATTATACATGTACTTATTTTAATAGGGAGTCTTTTGGAAAAAAGAATATATAACACCAAAGAACATAAAATATTTGCAAAAAATGTATTTTACAATTACCTCCCTTTACATATTGGTATTTATGCGGTAGATATCAACCTAGATCAATAAAGACTAAAGTATTAGAAGTACTACAAAATATGTAAATATGTTTGGGATGTTGCTAACAACAAATACTTTAGTATGCTGAAAAGTATTTTTTTTTCAGTATTTTTTTAATGTTCAACATGATACACCTAAATCAAACTAGAGCTATCACTGAAGGTGATTAATACCCCCGCAATGCTGCTTTGTCAGAGTATACAGAAATGATGTTTGCATCTTTCATGGGTGAAAGTTGAAAAGTAATTGAAATCCTGAAAATTTGCTGCAAAAGTTGTGTTTAAAAATAGCGACTTGGGTTTTCGCCGGATGTAAACAAAACTGTAAAAGTAGTTGACATCACAAGGTTTTGTTGAATTGTGCTACCCTTCTAAAAAATAATGGGCAAATCCAAATGAAAAAAATATGTCATGCAAATCTAATCACGAACATATGTTAAAAGTTTGAAAACTGGAGGAATTGTTTGTGTCATAAGATTTTGTTAAATAATGCTTCCCTTCCAACCAAAAATAGACTGACCCATAAAAAATATGTCACTAACATGCGCACTTCATGCAGAACATATGATTTCAGTTTCAAGTCGATATATTGAAAACTGTAAAAGTTTGCATAATACGATTTTGTTAAATCATGCCCCATGCAAAAACATTGGACTGATCCACACAAAAATTATGTCACGCACATCTACACTCCATGCTGAACATATGTCTAAAGTTACAAGTCAATATCTTGAAAACTGTTGACGTAGTAAGTGTCACAAGATTTTGTTGAATCATGCTCCCATGCTAAAAAATAATGGACTGATCTACATGAAACAAAGTATGTCATGGAAATCTACTCACAAACGTATGTTTAAAGTTTGAAAACTGGAAAAGTAGTTTGCATCACAAGATTTTAAATAAAAGATTTTGTTAAATAATGCTCACCTGCAAAAAATAATGGACTGATACACACAAAAATATGTTGCTGACATACACACTTCATGCAGAACATACAATTTTGGTTTCAAGTCAATATCTTGAAAACTGTAGAATTTTGCATAACACGATTTTGTTAAATCATGTCCCCTGCAAAAAAAATTGGACTGATCAACACGAAAAATATGTCACACACATCTACACTTCAGGCCGAACATATGTTTAAAGTTTCAAGTCTATATCTTAAAAACTGTAGAAGTAGTTCGTGTCACAAGATTTTGTTGAATCATACTCCCCTGCTAAAAAATAATGGACTGATCCACATTACACAAAGTATGTCAGTCCATCTACTCACAAACATATGTTTAAAGTTTGAAAAGTGGAGAGTAGTTTGCGTCATAAGATTTTAAATAAAAGATTTTGTTTAAAAATGCTCCCCTCCAAAAAATAATGGACTGATCCACAAAAAATATGTTGCTTTCATGAGCACTTCATGCAGAACATACAATTTTAGTTTAAAGTCTTATATCTTGAAAACTGTAGAAGTTTGCATCACACGATTTTGTAAAATCATGTCCCCTGCAAAAAATAATGGACTGAACCACACGAAAAATAGGTCACATACATCTACACTTCATGCCGAACACATGACTGATCCACATGAGAAAAAAAAATTTGCGCAAATGTACTCATGTTTAAAGTTTCAAGTCGATATCTTGAAAACTGTTGACGTAGTAAGTGTAGAAATTTGCATAACACGATTTTGTTAAATCATGTACCCTGCAAAAAATAATGGACTGATCCACACGAAAAATATGTCACGCACATCTACACTTCATGCCAAACATATGTATCAAGTTTCAAGACAATATCTTAAAAACTGTAGAAGTAGTTCGCGTCACAAGATTTTGTTAAATCGTGCTCCCCTCCGAAAATTAATGGACTGAACCATATGAGACAAAAAAAAAATTGCGCAAATGTACTCACGAACATATGTTTAAAGTTTCAAGTTGATATCTTGAAAACTGTTGACGTAGTAAGTGTAGAAGTTTGCATAACACGATTTTGTTAAAACATGTCCCCTGCAAAAAATAATGGACTGATCCAAACGAAAAATATGTCATGCACATCTACACTTCATGACGAACATATGTACAGGGTGATCCATAATATCTGATACCCTTTTAAAATTTTATAGCGTGTATATCATCATACATAGGCATACAATTTTCACATAGTAATAATCTAGAGGCTTTAAAGTTTTGTTTTATATATAGCATAGCATACTTATATAAGGAAAGCAGTCCGTATATTCGAAATAATTTTTATAACAAATGTTTAATTTCACGTCAATTTTCGGTGATTATTACGTCAAGTCTTTTCTTAGAATGGTCTAATTTGGCCGATGTTGTAACGTAGTGGTTAATTCTAACACTTGGTCACGTTCCAAAATTACTTTATATGTAGATCAGTTTTTAACAGTTTATCTATTACTTGTAAAACATAAATAGTTCTTTCACATAAGTATAAATATTCCTAGTAAATTTCTAAGTGAAATTTCCTAAATGCCTTACGTGGCCCATTCCGGCCGTCCGGCCGTTCACTTCTTCTCCAAAAAATACAGAACAATATCTCTGGCTTTTATGCAATACCATAGACTGTTCATGCAGACTAATTACTGTTCGAGATGACTGTTTGACATGAAGAATATATAAAACTACAATGACAGTTATATAACGTCTTGCTTAAACATGACAAGATCGAGTCCAATGTAATTGAAAGATGCAGGTGAAGACATGAAATGACCTGTGGCTAAAATACTTTTGACCGAGCAAGTAATTAGTAAACAAACTAATTGATGTTATCTAGGAAAGGATATTAGTAACTAAACAAGGCCCGTAATATATTTTAAATATAAATGTTTAACACCTAATATGTTGGTAAATTATTAGCATAATTTCCTTATTACATTACAAATCCCTTCCTTTCTTTACAAAAACCAAAAAAAACAAAAGATAGAGAGTTGTATAAGACCATATTTCAGCCAGCAGTATCAGTTGACAAGTCAGGAGAAAATATTAATTTCTAAATAACATTTTTGTGTTGTTATTTTTCAGACCGAAATAATATATTTCCGTTTCAATGTAATATAAATTTGTCATTACGATAAAGATACTACTGCCTGCAAGAAGCATTCACATGTTATTAATATAAATTGTTATTATTGTGCGTGTACAGGAAACCCTAATATTAAATACTAGTACATATGTATGCTTTAACTGATGTTCGGTTCCAAAGACATACAAGAATAAGTACATTTTCATAAAAGTTAAAACACGGAAAGTCACTAATATCACGGATGAATATAAAAAAATCACATTTTTCATAAAGTCACTACACTTTTACAAACATTTGTACTGCATGTTGATTTATTTTCCGTGATCTCGTCCGTGCGTCATTTGGGTTTCCTTTTCTTGCCAAAATCGCTCTTGTAGCGTAGTAGTTAATTAGTCCCAGGTGTGTAACAAACGAACACTGATTAAAGTTTCTAAATAGATTTACTTTTCGACTTCTTAAAGTTACTAGATCAAATATTAAAGTTCTAAACAGTTTCTCTCGTAAGTAAATAAACTAACAATAATTTCTAGCATATATCTTGACTGACATAAGTTCCCCTTATAATAATTTAGTAATTTAGAATTCCCCGTGCCAAAAGAGTTCTAAAGTGAATTTTTTCGATCTGCCTTCCTTAGCCTGGCTTTTATTCGAAATCCCCGACATGGGCGTATAGTACCCGAATGAATCATTTTGACACGATAAATATATAAAACTACAATGGCAGTTATATAACGTCTTGCTTAAACATGACAAGATCGAGTCCAATGTAATTGAAAGATGCAGGTGAAGACATGAAATGACCTGTGGCTAAAATACTTTTGACCGAGCAAGTAATTAGTAAACAAACTAATTGATGTTATCTAGGAAAGGATATTAGTAACTAAACAAGGCCCGTAATATATTTTAAAATATAAATGTTTAACACCTAATATGTTGGTAAATTATTAGCATAATTTCCTTATTACATTACAATGTGCACATCTGTGAATTTATATTTCTCATTTCTTGTTTAACTGATGATTTTAGCTCTTACACTGATATTTATTTAGGGGTGTTCACCATTTCTTTTAAATGTCCCCAAAGAAAAAAACTAATCGGCCACATAAAATTTCAAGAAAAGACTTAACGTCATAATCACCAAAATGGACGTCACAATGAACATTTGTTAAAAATTTTATTTTAGATATACCGACAGCATTTCTTATTCAAGTAAGGTGTGTTGTGTATCAAACAAAACTTTGAAGCCTCTAGATTATTACTATGTAAAATTGTATGCCTATGTATGATGATATAAACGCCATTAAATTTCAAAAGGGTGTCAGATATTCTGGATCACCCTGTATCAAATTTCAAGTCAATATCTTAAAAACTGTAGAAGTAGTTCGCGTCACAAGATTTTGTTAAATTGTGCTCCCCTCTGAAAAATAATGGACTGATCCACATGAGAAAAAAAATTTGCGCAAATGTACTCACGAACATATGTTTAAAGTATCAAGTCGATATCTTGAAAACTGTTGACGTAGTAAGTGTAGAAGTTTGCATAACACGATTTTGTTAAATCATGTCCCCTGCAAAAAATAATGGACTGATCCACACGAAAAATATGTCACGCACATCTACACTTCATGCCGAACATATGTTTCACGTTTCAAGTCAATATCTTAAAATCTGTAGAAGTAGTTCGCATCACTAGATTTAGAAGTTTGCATAACACGATTTTGTTAAATCATGTCCCCTGCAAAAAATAATGGACTGATCCACACGAAAAATATGTCAAACGCGTCTACTCTTCATGCCGAACATATGTATCGAGTTTCAAGTCAATATCTTAAAAACTGTAGAAGTAGTTCGCATCACAAGATTTAGAAGTTTGCATAACACGATTTTGTTAAATCATGTCCCCTGCAAAAAATAATAGACTAATCCACACGAAAAATATGTCACGCACATCTACACTTCATGCCGAACATGTGTGTCAAGTTTCAAGTCAATATCTTAAAAACTGTAGAAGTAGTTTGCGTAACAAGATTTTGTTAAATCGTACTCCCCTCCGAAAAATAATGGACTGATCCACATGAGAAAAAAAAATAGTTCGCGCAAATGTACTCACGAACATATGTTTAAAGTTTCAAGTCGTTATCTTGAAAACTGTGGACGCTGTAAGTGACACAGACAGACCGCCCAACCAACCAACCGGATGATGACTCCTATATACCCCCTATACTTCGTATGCGGGGGTATAATAACGAGTGTGAAAATATGGCTCCGGTAAGAGAGCAAATGGCGACTGGCTTGTTCTTTTGCGGATAAGGAATCACGAATATAAGATTATTCAAGAATCTGCATAATTCACGACAACAAAAGCAAATACATAACTGTCCTTTCGGATTACAGCTTTTGGCACATGTTTCCCTACATGTAATTATAATGTTTTAATGGTTCCAAACATTGGCACGAAACGTCTCTTCGTATAAGTTAAATCACTTTCATGAAATAAGTGAACATCATCTTACCAGTATATAGGCCTACACTAGCCACATAGATTAAGTGGCGTCAAATATTCCGTTAGAAAAATATAACAATTCGTATTGCTTAAAGATCTTAGAACTTACATATACAAGAAAAAAAATAAACGAGAAATTTTTAGAACTAATAATGATATTTCTCATCATAATTATACATGTACTTATGTAAATAGGAAGTCTTTTGGAAAAAAGACTATATATAACACCAAAGAACATAAAATATTTGCAAAAATATATTTTACAATTACCTCCCTTTACATATTGGTATTTATGCGGTAGATACCAACCTAGATCAATATAGACTAAAGTATTAGAAGTACTTATTAGAAGTACTACAAAATATGTAAATATGTTTGGGATGTTGCTGACAACAAATACTTTTGTATGCTGAAAAGTATTTTTGTTGTTTTTTTCAGTATTTTTTTCATTGGTAAACGTGATTATTTTGAAACAACTTTTTCTTCATAAGAGGCAAAAAAAATTTTAAACTAGAATTGTGTCCAAAGGACACGGATGCCCCCGCTATGGGTTTTTCATAAAGCTCCCAGCAGTAGTGTAGGACAAGTTGTGTTCACGAGATATATTCCTATTACAAGAAAATTCTATTTTTAGTAACAATGACCTTGACCTTGGATGGGTATTGTGCGGACACACCGCCTTGTCATGGTGAACATTTGTGCCAAGTTATTTTGAAATCCCTCCATTCATAACAAAGTTACAGCCTGGAGAAGAAAATTCTATTTTTAGTAACAGTGACCCTGACCTTGGACCTACAGGCTTGGGAATGTATGTGACACACAGTCTTAATATGGTGATCAATTAAACTAAGTTATTTAAAAATCCAATGACAAATAACAAAGTTACAGAGCCGACACAATTGTGCAAGAAATTTCTATTTTTAGTAACAGTGACCTTGACCTTGGACCTACAGGCATGGGTGTTGTATGCGATACACCACGTTGTCATGGTGAACATTTGTGCCAAGTTATTTTGAAATCCCTCCATTCATAACAAAGTTATGGGCCAAGTGTATATTTTGCTTAACACAAAATGTAAGTGAAAAAGGGACATAATTTGAAAAAATATTGGAAGCAGGGTTATGGGTCTTGTTGGTTATGATGTAGATTTTGATGGTGAAAATATATTTCAAGTTTCAAGGCAATATCTCAAGTAGTTTTAAAGTTATGGGCAAAATGCATATTTTGCTTAACACAAAATATAAGAATAAAACTAATGTAAATGAAATTATCAAAGGGCCATAACTTTTTAACAGAACATGTAAGAGCAAAACCCCACCTTTACGCACAACAACATATCAGGCCAAGCATTGTGGTAAAGTTTCATTAAATTCCCACCAGTAGTGTAGGAGGAGTTGCGTTCACGAGATATATTCCTAATAAAACTAATGTAAATGGAAGTATCAAAGGGCCATAACTTCTGAACGGAACATGTAAGAGCGAAACCCCACCTTCATGCACAAGTACATATCAAGCCAAGCATTGTGGTAAAGTTTCATTAAATTCCCACCAGTAGTTTAGGAGGAGTTGCGTTCACGAGATATATTCCTATTAAAACTAATGTAAATGGAAGTATCAAAGGGCCATAACTTCTGAACGGAACATGTAAGAGCGAAACCCCACCTTCATGCACAGCTACATATCAAGCCAAGCATTGTGGTAAAGTTTCATTAAATTCCCACCAGTAGTTTAGGAGGAGTTGCGTTCACGAGATATATTCCTATTAAAACTAATGTAAATGGAAGTATCAAAGGGCCATAACTTCTGAACGGAACATGTAAGAGCGAAACCCCACCTTCATGCACAACTACATATCAAGCCAAGCATTGTGGTAAAGTTTCATTAAATTCCCACCAGTAGTTTAGGAGGAGTTGCGTTCACGAGAATATCGGACGGACGGACGGACGGACGGACGGACGGACGGACGGACGGACAGGAGCAACTCTTAATGCCCGTCGCCATTTCATGGCGGGGGCATAAAAATTAAAGGTTTGTTTTGTATCTTTTTTCACCAGATTATTGACTGATGAAGCATTATAGCTGATTGTTTTAACATTTGTAATGTGTTTACAGGGTTTATTTTGAATTTTAATGGGGTATTGGGCGTGTGAACAAAATCAATGTTTGCCAAAACAAAAACAACAATCGACGTCTGCATCCAAAAAATGTCTTATGACATTCGCATTTGCCATTCAAAATTCAGTCATAAATTCACATTTTCACTTGGTTCAAGCTTTAACTTTTTTCTGGTTATCAAAATCTTTCATGACAAAAACAAAAATAAAATAATAGAAAGACGAAAAGAAGGCAACGATAATGAAATTTAACAAAAATAACATTTAAATAAATAAATATTACATTGTTTTATTCCCTCCTTTTTTATATACGTTTTTGTTATTATAGTAATGAGCCCGATTTAAAAAAAACTGTTGTTTATAATTACAAAAACCAACAAGTATATTGATATAAAAATTGAAGTATTAACATGTACGAACCTGATCAGAGGTTTAACTGGGAGTTCTGGACATTTAAGTTATACCTATGTTTGGAAAGAACTTTTATAAATAAAACGTTTAAGTTAGAGCCTCTGCATCATGACAGAGGTCTCAAGACTGCAATGAGCCGGAGGCCCGTTCAGGCCTGATAAAATTCCCGGAGGGGAGCCGGGGGGAAAGGTCTTTCTCCAGCGTCATACCCAGATACATACATGTATGCGCTCATAGCAGGCTGGGAACGACTTAGAGCAATCAAATCATCAAACCTTTGCCCAATATAAACTAAATCTGAAGACCAGTCTCAAATATCAGACAACAGGCTAGAAACAATAACCAACTGTCCACAGAAATATTGCTTCTATTATTGGTCGATCAAGATAATCTGACGATGTTTACAGTTATTAATAGAATGTAAACACTGGTAAAGGCAGTTTTACGCATTAAAAGTATTATTTTGCCATCAACTCGATAGCGCAGTGGTTTACGCTTCCAGCTAGCACAGGCCTAACTTTATCCGACTCCAGTTCGATTCACGACTAAGGACTTTTAGATATATTTTAGAATATTTTTTAAAGTTTTATTGTAGTTGTGTCAACGTATGGCTTCAATGTAATTTGTCCTGCGTTTGAGGCTGCTTCTCCTCACAATATTTAAGAACCATTTTAACTATATACACATCTTATGAGCTCAGATATAACTTATTTCTGTAGTTACTTGCCGTTTAAATTAATGAAGGAATACATGGACACAACGTTTTCTTTTATTCTCGAGGATCTTTTGGAAATAACTATGGAGTAAAGTAAAAAAAATACACAGGCCTGCCAAAAATTCTTCATTAAAAATCCGGAGAATTCGTCTGAATATGTCAATGATGATGACGAAGATGAGTTTGTTGTTGTTGTTGTTATTGTTGTTTTAATGTTTTATTGCTACTGTTCGCTATGACTGTGACCGAACGATGATGATGATGATGATGATGACATTTTTCTCATATTCTTCTTTATAATTATATTCTGCAAAGAATTTTATAAATGAATTTTGTCGATTTTGTTAGAATTGGTGTAAAGGCAGGTGTAAGATCGAGGCCCGGTTGTTTAGTTATGACAGGCAGTAATTGTATAGATGTGCCAGAGGTTCTGAGGCAGCATGTCACTGACCACGTCCTCATTATCTTGTAATAAACAGGAAATTTGTGACTATTATGTTCATTGCACAACTTTTACATTAGGTTTAATTAATCTATATTTTTTGCAATTTCATAGAAATCCGGAGAAGTAACATCAAATCCTGAGTTTTCGAAAAAAAAAACGGAGATTTTGCAGGCCTGAAAACAGGAGTTGAACCTACGACTTGTAAGAATATTGCGTTTTCTACGTTTTATTGAATGCGCTTTAGACGACTCTCGGCTAATCGGACATGTATAGAGAGAGATATGCTTTATATTAAACAACGATTACATACAAGTTCATTGTTTACATGGAACGGCAATGAAAACATTGCCTATATATATATATAGTCTTTGTCATATAATGATTATTTCATTAACCTTGCCCAATTATAATAATAGTTACTAGTAGGCCGAATTTAAACGGCGTCAAAAAGTTTATTCTAAGCACTAAAAAATGGCGGCTAACAAACACAAAAATTAACTTTATTTTATGAAAACAAAAAATTACTTTAGTCGTGCTTTAGCTTTTTCAGATTACCAAAATTCTACATAAAACAAACGAAATAAACAAATATTATCAAGAAAAGAAAAGATAATGGTATTTAAAATTAACAAAACAACATTGTAAAAAATAAATATTAAATTGTTTTATTACCTCCCTTTTCAGCTGTGATTTTGTTTTAATACAAAGAGATCAGATTCAAAAGCTTTTTAGATAGACATTAAATCATTTGTGCCGATTTACTTTATTACTTAATTACATTTTGTTGTTTGTATTACCAAAAACAACAAATATATTGACATAAATATTAATTATTAACCTGTAAGGATGAACAAACTGATATGAGGTTTAATTGGTATTTAATTGGTGCATTTTGAGATTCTGCTTATTTTTTTCATCCTTGAGTTCCTTAGTATTTATGAACCACATACTCCATATAAAGTGTAAAGTGCAATTAAGATAAATGAACAAGAAATTTATGTTGTTGTTTTTTAAATTTTTGTTTAAGAAATACACTTGTTGAGACGGTAGTCCTCCATGAAAGATTGAGAAAGATAACCAGGACAATTTCAAAGTGTTAACTATGTCACCTGTGGGGATTAAATGTATTGCACAATGTGCCCAATCATCACCTTGCCAATTCTTTGACCTCAATTAAAAAACAAATGGATTACTTTTTTATTTTAAACTTAGAATGTGGCCTCGGACACTAATGCCTCCACTGCTAAAACAATATTTGTAATAACAAAGGGCAATAACTCTGGTAAAAATAGCAGCAGGAAAAATCCTTCCTTTACGATCATCTACACATCCTGCTTGATAATCTTTGCAAGTTTCAAAGAAATCCGCCTGGTAATTTAGGAGGAGTTGATGCCACAAGATTTGGAGGAAGTTCATAAGGACATACGAACGTGTGCGACTCTATATGCCTCCCACTTCGTGGGGACATGTACTTGAGTAGTAGATCTAATAATCGATACTCGGATGATTGACTTCTTGTTGCCATCCCTAATAATTAGATATTACAGACAATAAAGTATTACCATCTGCATCCTCCTGTTCACCACGGAGGTATGGATCTCTGCCGAGCAACTTTACACAAGCTAGTTTGGAAAATCTTCTTGCCACATCCCTCGGTGTTTCACCAGCTTGGTTAGTAATTGACATATTTGCCCCCATCTCGATCAGCCATTGCAGAACGTGTACATGACCTTGGCCTGCGGCTAAAACATAAAATCATTATTTCTACCGGTTTTAAAAAATAAACAATAATATGGTGTTACCTAATGGAAAAATATGTTTTCAGTCACATTTTCTGACATTTTAGTTGTTACTTTATTTGGAAATAACTTACAATTATTTATTATTTGCTCATAACTAATTGGTGATTTTGTAACACATTTTGACCGGATAATGTTATTTTTACTGTGAAAAGCATTATAAGTAATGTTGTCTGCTCAACATAATGACAACATTTCAAGAACTGGCTTCAACTGTCTGAAGGTACCAATGCGCTACAATTAATTAGGCCTCTGTGGCCTAGTGGTTAATGTCATTAGCTGACAAGTTCGAGCCCTGAGTGGTTCTAACCAGGTGCCTGCCTAGTAAAAAATAATGTCCAGAGGGACATCTGGGGTCTTCCTCCACCAGAAAAAAAGCTGGAAGTCTTTACTCAGTTATAAAAGCCTCAGTTATAAAAGCAAATATAAAGTGGGACAGGACTTATAGCGGTGAAATCACTCACAAACATTAATTATTGTATGACTTGCTTGGTCGCAGGTTCGAATCCCATTTAATGCCTGGTAAACAATGCCTTCACCAGTTGACCTATATTTGAAATTACAATGTTCACTTGCGGATTCCAAGTTTTAGGTGTGCTGACTAATTTGGAATTATTATATATATTATTAATATGTTATCATACTATTATTTCTGCATGCTAAAATTTCCTCTACCATAAAATTACATTTATACTCCATTATATCCCCACACACCCTGTCAAAAAACAAATAACTATTGGGGCGCGTCATGGGAAATGGTACCTTCAGACAGTTGACGTCAATCATTGAAACGGCGTCATAAAGTCGAGCAGACGACATAATTTATTATGCAATGCGCGGTAAAAATACCATTTTATTGTCAAAATGTGTAACAAAATCACTGTTTTGTTATGAGAAAATAATAGAAATTTGAAAGTTCTTTCTAAATATAGTAACAACAAAAATGTCACAAAAAATGACCGAAGGTACCTTTTCCCGTGGCGTTCCTCATATAATAACATTGTAGTATAGATGTATGCTTCTTATTGCTCATTTACTGTACATGTATTGAGAACATTTTCTTTTATTACAATATTTTCCTATAAAGTTCACAGCAAACCTTTGTGTGCAGGAGTCGACCCTTTGTCATCTCTTTCATTAATATTGACAACGCCATTTTCTACCAACATCCTTAAATGGTCAAGATCGCCACCAAACGCTGCTACATGGGCTGGAAAGGCCAAGTCTGAAAAAAAACAACATTATGTCTCATTGGTGCAAATCAGAAAAATTGTTAATTGGTTTCACCCTTTCCTCCATATAAACACCTACATGGCATGAGCAAGTCAAGTCAAGTCAAATATTTATTGGCATTTAACATAATAATGTTCATAGCCATACAAAATATATAAGTTGGCGATATAAATTGAAATCACAAAGAAAAAAATGACATATCACATGTTACAGCAAAAGAAAACACAACAAAAAACAAATCAGCAATCAGTGTAGATCCAGATCAGCTAACATATCTAATCAGGATCTACACTGTTCACTTTGTGAATTACAAAGTTATTTCTGACTAAAATGCGAACAGTGCAGATCCTGGGCTGAAGGTTATAAAACTGAGCATGGAAACCAGTCTCAAATCTCAAGCATCTGATTGGCTGAAATATGGTGACCAGTCAATGAGATGCTTGAGATTTGAGACTAGTTTCCATGCTCAGTTTTATAACCTTAGGCACTGAGCAGACAACACAGATGTGACAGCTGATCTGGATCTACAATGTCTGCTCATGTGATAAAAGGCGTATATATGGAGGAAAGGGTTAAATTTAGTAGAAAGAACGATAAAATGCATGCCAGAAAAAAATAACCTTGATTAACCCTTTCTCCATAGATACGCCTTTATTGCGTGGGCGAACAGTGTAGATCCAGATCAGCTGGCACATCTGTGCCGTCTGATCAGGATCTGCACTGGTGGCATCTTGATCAGAAATAACGAATCATCAAGCGGATCCTGATCAGATGGCACAGATCTGGATCTACATTGTTTGCCCAGGAGGAAAGGGTTAAAATACGCAAAACATTCACCCAAACATTGTAAAAATTGTTTATTTATACCTCTTTAAGATTCTTTTTCATTGGAAAAAAAAGAATTATTAATAAAAGATCTTCACCAAATGACAACAAAGTATATTTTATAATCTCACTATTTCAATAAACCCGTTTGGTTATAATTTTATTTTACCATCACTTACATAAAAAAAAATACATGAAGCACTCTTTTGCCAGCTGACCTGGATCTATAACTGTTCACTTGTAGATACATTTGGTTACTTGTGACTAAAAACAGATAAAGCCGGCATATGAAAAAGTTTGGTTTAGCCGTATCTAAAGATCCGGCGCAAAAAATTTGTTTATTTTCGCGAATTAATGATATATTTGTATAATAGACGTGAGTCTGACTTGATTTAAATGTCAGACAATATATATTAAAACAAAATTTAACTAAGCCTTGAGTAATAATCTAACAACTCTAATCAAAATGAATATGGTTTTCTATTAAATTATACATAGTTTATCATTACAGAAATTGAAATTTAAAAAAAAAGACAAAAAATCTGCATAAAAATAACAAAATTATTTCTATTTATTACCTCCCTTTATCTAAATAAAAAAACTTTTTGTTTAATAACAGCTCCATTAACTATGTATACGAGGTGTTTAAAGTAGCAAATGGGATAATTTAAAGTCAGTCTTGACATCCTAGGTCTGGAAAACGAAAACAGTGCAGATCCTGAGCAGACAATACAAATGTGACAGCTGATCTGGATCTACAATGTTTGCTCATTGAATAAAAGGCGCATATATGGAGGAAAGGGTTAAATTTAGTAGAAAGAACGATAAAATTCATGCCAGAAAGAAATAACCTTGAATAACCCTTTCTTCCATAGATACGCCTTTATTGCGTGGGCGAACAGTGTAGATGCAGATCAGCTGGCACATCTGTGCCGTCTTATCAGGATCTGCACTGGTGGCATCTTGATCAGAGATAACGAATCATATAGCAAACAGTGCAGATCCTGATCAGATGGCACAGATCTGGATCTACATTGTTCGCCCAGGAGGAAAGGGTTAAAATACGCAAAACATTCACCCAAACATTGTAAAAATTGTTTATTTATACCTCTTTAAGATTCTTTTTCATTGGAAAAAAAAGAATTATTAATAAAAGATCTTCACCAAATGACAACAAAGTATATTTTATAATCTCACTATTTCAATAAACCCATTTGGTTATAATTTTATTTTACCATCATTACATAAAAAAATACATGAAGCACTATTTTGCCAGCTGACCTGGATCTATAACTGTTCACTTGTAGATACATTTGGTTACTTGTGACTAAAAACAGATAAAGCCGGCATATGAGAATTTTGGTTTAGCCGTTTCTTAAGATCCGGCGCAACAAATTCGTTTATTTTTGCGAGTTAATGATATATTGACGTGACTATGACTTGATATAAATGTCAGACAATATATATTAAAACAAAATTAAACTAAGCCTTGAGTAATGATCAAACAACTCTTATCAAAATGGAAATGGTTTTCTACAAACTATCCATAATTTATCATAAAGAAATTGAATTATTAATAAAAGACGATAAATCTTAACCAAAATGACACAAATTATTTCTAATTATTACTTCCCTTTATAGAAATAAATACTGTTTTTGGCTTTATTTTGTTTAATTTTATCTCCCTTAATTAAAGATAAAAAGTGTCTAGAATAGCAATACATGAGATTGGGATGTTTTAGGTCCTTTTTTATAGTTTAGGTCTAGACAACACAAGCGTAATATCGGTTTTATGTTTAAACATACACTTATGAAATTGCACTAAGCAAAAATGTCGTTACAGTAAAATAACGAGAATTTATGCATATGTGAAAATATTATTGTTTTTTGCCTGAAAATTTGTCCCTGTTTAATATTTAAGAATACATTTACCAAATCAAATCATGTTATAATGTCTTAAGAAATGAGATCAATTATATGTTTATCTTAGAGGTTGTCGGTTAAGGATCTATCAATTATCAATATTAAAAAAGAAAATTTGAAAACAATTATTATTATTTATTATATTTTAGTTTGTTCTCTCTTTAATTCAAAGAGAGGTAATTTACACAAAATGATATAATTTAAGTAATTGTATCTTAATTCATTGCATCAGTAGACTTTATCTATTGTGTTTTTCGTCTGTACTCCCAAACCAAAATGCATCCTTGCGTCAAGCTTTCGGCAAGCTTGTTTCGTTAAAGTAAGTTTACATGGAAGATTGCACTAACTAGCTAATGCAAGCATTTTTCTTTGTAAGATGCCAGCTTGCACTAGCTTGCGCAAGCTTGCATTACAGTAAAAGGTGTTGCAAGCTTGCCAAGTGATGTTCTTTGTCTTGTCAGAGTTACATCCTGCCTGACCCAATTAATCTCATGGCAAAGCTGCTGGCAGAAAAATCTACCTTAATGTTGAAGATAACTTTGTGTAAAGCTGTCTGCTTCTTAAGCTATGAAGAATTTTATACATGTATGTACAGTCATGTGATCATTTGTATCCAATGCAAAATAAGCACACTCAAGTTTGAATACTTGGTGGATAGTGGAAGAAGCACCAAGGCAGGAAAGACTGTTGTTTCTTACAAAAAAGGATAACATTTCAAATTATTAAAAAGACTGCTTGAAAATTTTAATGGATTAATATCAACTTTAGATCAGGTATTTATTTTTTTACATAGTTTTTGACTTGTGAAACAAGCTGTCAGCTACATGTTACTTAGAAGCAGCTGTACTTGTTTAATATGAAATATTATAATACACTGAAAGTTAATTGTTTAAGTTTACAATGTTTATCAGTTGCATGGTATGCTATTGATATGATCGTGATGAAGGATGATGATGATGATGATGATGATGATGTCTTAACATGTAATAACACATACACATCTGACATGCACAAAAACAGTTTTGATCAAGTGAAAAGACATGATGATTGCATTTAGGTTTGCAAGGTTATAATAGTAGCTAATTGTATCTCTTAAACTCAACCATAATTATTTGAATATTCAATTGTGGTTGCAAACAAGATCAAGGTCATACACATTATTGCATAAGGTCCTAACAAGCTTGGTCAAACTAGTGCAAGCTTGCACAAGTAAATCATACAAAATGATCTTTTGCAAGCTTGCACAAGCCCCTTTTTGCAAGCTTGCGAATAAAGGTTACGCAAGCTTGCGAAATAAGGTTGCACAAGCTTGCTGCCAGTTCCAATTCTACGCTTGCGGCAAGCTTGCGCAAGCTTAATATGCAAGCTTGTCTCAAGGTTAAAATTAAGCTTACGATTTTGGTTTGGACTTGCCTTTCATTTCTAAATTTGACAGTCAAATAATCTGTTTGAGACTTAAATGTAAGCAAATATCAATCTCATCATTATTTAGGAAAGAAGAGATAACCTTGACCTCTGTGGAAAAATAACATTTTTTTTCTTTATCAGATGTGCAGACATATGCAAATACCACACAATAAATTAAGGATAAAATAAAGCATCGCTTCACACAATTTTTGAATGTAAAAAAGTGAAAGTTTTCATTTTTGCTCGGTATATGTTTGCGAGAATTTATGCCCATGTGAATACATAGAGGATATTTGTTTTTACCAGTGAGTGTAAGATAGAAATATATTTCACCGAGTGAGCTCCGGAAGTCGTATTTTCATGAGTGAGCTCAGAAAGTCGTATTTTCACATTATTAATAACCCATTTCCTCCGCAGACGAACCTTTATTGCATGGGTGAACAGTTTAGATCCAGATCAGGTGGCACATCCATGCCATCTGATCAGGATCTAAACTGTTCACTTTTTGATTCCTTAGGTAATTTCTGACCAGTGCAGATCCTGATCAGACCGCATGGATGTGCCAGTTGATCTGGATCTACACTGTCGCACATGCGTAAAAAGGAGTATTTATGGAGGAAACTTACTCTCAGCTTCTTCAGGATGGTCACGCTCCCATTCTATACCATTGATATATTCGATTATATTATCCTTGTAGAACTGGTGGGCAAGATCCTTGGGTGTCTCGCCCTGGTCGTTACGAGCGCCAAGAACGTGGGTGGCGCTTATACCCATGCTGACCAGAAACTTCAAGCAAGGTAGATGTCCTTCTGCAGCTGCGTAGTGGGCTTTAAAAGTGAACATAAAGGATCTTAAATGAGTTGTAATGTAATACAAAGAAATTATTAAACCATTACTCCATACATATGGGTTTTATCACTTGTGCGAACAGTGTAGATCTAGATCTGCTCTGTAAATTTTTTTATTCATAAGGATTTTCTGACCAAGAAGCAATTAGGGCAGTTCCTGATCAGAAGGCACAGATGTGTCAGCTGATCTTGATTTACACTGTTATCAAATGAACTATGCAATCAAGACAGAAGACAGATGTGCGAGCTGATCTTGATTTACACTGTTATCACATGAAATAAACTATCAAGATAGATGAGCCAGCTGATCTTGATTTACACTGTTATCACATGGCAGTAAAACCCATACATATTTAGTAAAGGGTTATTAAATGAGTTGAAATGTAATACCAAAATAATTAAACAAGTTAAGGAAAAACATTTTTCTGAATGAGTTTTATATGTTTTATAATTTATGACAATGGGTGTCAGATTCTATTAACCCTTTCCTCCAAGTAAACGCCTTTATTCATGGCATGGGCAAACAGTGTAGATCTAGATCCGTCTGAACATCAGTGCCATCTAATCAGGATATACAATATTCACCTTTTGATTTATTTCTGACCCAAAAGTGACCAATACATGCGTGTAAATCCAGATCAGACTGCATGGATTTGCTGGACCTACATTGGATCTACATTGGTGGCACTTTTGTGATCATTTACCAAATTCAAACTTACCTGGTGTATTGCCAATATTATCAACTTCATCAATGCTGGCTCCCCACTTATTGAGAAGCTGTAAACATCCCAGCCTACCATGGTAACATGCAGCATGAACCGGGGTCCAGCCATTTTTATCTGTCGAATTGATGTCCTACAAAATTTTAAAAAAATATATTATTCATTTTTTAAACATGCTTGGCTCTTTGCAAACCTATACCTTAATGAACTCTACAGTAATATGCGCCTGAGATGAAAACAAGTACTAAAAGACTTAAATTAATAAAATGGTTGCAAAAATGGTACTGTAGAACTTGTTTTATTTGCATTAAGTTTTATTTTCCCTTATATTCACCAACTGTTACATCGCTAATTCATTAATATTGGAAAAATTATATAATCAGTTTCTGTTTATCCGAATATAAGTACCGGTACATCCGAAAATAGGCAACCTAAAATAGAAAAGTTCTTCACTTCAAACAATACATATAATACCTTTTACGTCGTGGCGAATTCATAAATAAGTGAGTAAATAAAACAGTTGAATTTCCACAAGAATCGCAAAATTTTGACTTCGCGAATATGTGACCAGAGATGATCAAGACCACTGTGGTATCATTTAATTTCAATGGGTCAAATTTTTGCGCTGATGCTGTAAATGACATTTTTGCACAGAATTATAATTCTAATAATGGTAGTTACTCGAGAAGAAATATCAAAACACATTATTTCACATTTTTGTTTGTGTGTTCTTGAGAAATGTTGAAATATAAAGCAGACAATTAGTTATAATTTCTTTTCTTTTGTATCTATTTTAAAGTAACTGATTTAAACACAATGACCATATTTTTTCAAAAAGTCACAGTTTTGGTTAAAAAATCAGTAAGACGTAAAATGTTACATGTTACTTCAAAAGAGAAGAGAATTAACAGACCTGTACGAAACAAAAACATGCTTAAGCTGCTGTTTATAAAATTAGTCAAAGGGAGACAAGTCCAGCAAAACTTGAACTACCAGATAAGTTGAGGCAAGTTGAAATATCGTTATTATGCAAGCAAACATATAAACAGAATGTAACTTTTAATGTTTCACATTTCAAACAAGTATAGCATTAATCCATACAAAAGCGCTTTTTGCATGTGCGAACAGTTTAGATCCAGATCTGCCAGCATGTACATGCCATTTGATCAGGATGCACACTGTTTGCTTTTTGGTTAGAAATAACAATGTAAATCAATAAGCGAACAATAAAATCCAGATCAGATGGTACTGAAGTTACAGCTGATCTGGATCTACACTGTTTGAACATTGATAACAGCCATATGCCATGTTGTAAAGGGTTAAAAAGCAAACAACATTTTTATTGACACACAACAGATTTTACACTATTCTCCATTCTACTAGTAGAACAATGCGTTACGATGCTTAAACAAAGATTTTTCATTGAACATCAAAATATTGTCAATGACAAATGTTAATCACTAAAATTTTACCTTTACACCATCTTGGTTTAGGAACCCCTTTTAAAATGAACATAATTATTTATAGAACTCAAATGAAATTTATATAACATATGCATTTGAATTGTTATTCTAGGGTCACCAAAGTTTTGCATAAATGTATCAGTATTTGGCAATCACTATCTCACTTAAGTTAGATCTAACAAAATAATAGTGTAGTGGTTTTCAGGAGAAAATTTCATCCAGCTGAGGAAATCTCTAATTTTTTAAGGCTAAAAATGCTTAATAGCAGTTGTTAATCACACATTCATGTATGGACTTTTCCTCAAGATTTCAAAACTGTAGCATGTGATTGGTTGGTTTAGAGAATATATAATAATCAGTATTAACCAATCAGCAACCAAAGATTGAAGACCATGCTTAATTTCAACCAATCAGCAGTTAGAGATCAGATACTGGTTTCAATTCTTATTTTTTATGATCTTGGACTCATGGCATCCATACTGCATGTTGCAAATGGAAGACTTCTCTCTAAATTTTTCCAACTAGTTCTGCTTCAATCTAAACTCCACTCAATGTTGGTTAATATGCTTGAAACACAAACTTACCGTCCCAGACCTAAGTATTGTGTTCAAAGTAAACGAATTGCCATGTGCAGCTGCAAGATGTCCAGGTGTGCTTCCACGGTGATCTTTTGCACTCAGATTTACTCCATTGTTGGCAAGACCCTGAAATGGTAGGAGAACTCTACCTAAATGCTAATCTTTAAACTTTCTCTATGGATGAGAGTATTATGGGAAAATTATTCCAATAAAAACATCACTTATTTTGGTAGCAAAATTTATTTTTTTTAACTATATTGAATTTTTTAATCTCCCATATATTCAAAGTGAATCTTCCAAATATTTCAAAAAACCAAAATCTCTAAATTATATTCAAAGAAAAGTTCACACTTATTTGAAGATTTGTTTCTTACACATGTCTCTAAAAAGATTCTTACTAAAGGATGATTTGATATAACAATTTTAAAGAACCTTGTCAAAATGCAAATGGAAAAAATTGGGAAGTTCTTTAAACAAAAAAATGGACGAAAAAAATTTGTTCAGTCTAAAATCTTAAATATAAGAAAACAGTTTCTCCACTTAGTTCACATATGCTGCAAGGGTAGATTTACATCACCCTACAGATCTGTGCAATCTGGTAAGGATCAACCCTGTTTGCGTCTTGGTCAGAAATACCTTATGTAGCTAAAAGCAACTAGTGCAGATCATGATCTGACTTCACAGAATGCTGATCTGGATCTGCACTGGTCACACATGGGATAAATGCTACAGTATATACATGTACCATGGATTAAAATAAAACCCAACTTTACCAATGCAGTCAGACTTACTTGCAGACAGGCATCTTGTCCTCGTATAGCTGCAATGTGTGCCGGGGTCCAGCCCTTGGGAGTGGTTACAGTTGTGTCAGCCCCATGCCATAACAACCAGTGTAAGCACTGATAATGTCAACAAAAAACAGAGGTAAAAAAAGTTGAACACATGCTTTTGATAAGGAAATGTCCATTTTCTAATTTATAAAGTTTATTGGACATATATAAGCCCCACATTAACACAAGTAACAAAAGGCAACAGCCCTTTATATATGTGAGTAACAAAAAGTGAACATAATAGTGATGTTTGGAATTAACATACATTTGTTGGTCAAACCAGTTCACCTTTAAAATCCCCAAAATCTCAGTTTGGAATATAAGAAAGTGTGATCAAAGTGTCATAAACATAAAAGGTACCATTGGAAACATTTTGAGTTTGGCATTACAGCTACATAAATGAAAAGAACTACATTATAGTTGATATAATTATTTCAGGTCTGTATTTTTCATAAATATTTAACCAAAACATATAATAATAAAAACGGTTATCATGAACAATTTCTTGTCACCAGTGCCAGTGATCATAAAACCAAAACTGGAGACCAATATTAAATCTCAAGCATCTGACTGGGTCTAAAATCTCAGTTGTTTATCTTGGGCCCTACAAGTGTTCTTTCCCATCACGTTTCTTTAAAATCTAAAAGAGAACCAAACATTTGTTCCAAGATGGAGCATTATGTTTTCTTTTTTAACATATATAGAAACTAACCTCTAAAGCACCAACATTACATGCAGCATGGAGTGGGGTAAACTTATCCTTATCATCCACCTCATTAATACTTGCTCCGCTTTTCACCATGGACTCCAATGCTGTTACATCACCTGAAGCCACCGCTTCATGAATATTGCTGTATTTCTTCTGAACTGCAACATAAACATTAATTGTTAAAGACTCCTTTGTTACAATAACAGGCTGAGACTTTGTAACAGATTATGTTAAAAAAGGTGGTAGCCCCCAAAAATGAAATAATTCCAAATCATTTTAGTATTTCAGAATTGCTCTAATCAATCTTTGCTCCCCATATTTGCCAAAAATAAATTATTAAAGGACAAAACTAATACAGATTATATCCTTTCCATGCCCGGCCCTGTTTTCCGGATGGATGTCCGTAACGTATTTAAACGTGACAAAATTTTGACTTCCCAAAACCCGAAACGTATTTAAACGTATGCTTTTTTCACGATTTTAAAGCCCATAACGTAAATCTGTGTATTTTTTTTAATGCTCGTTGATAACTGTATGTTTGAATAAAGCATTTACGCTTTTGTATGTTACCGGTATTCTACCTTTTAATGAAATTAGAAATTTTCAACATGGTAAGAAACCTGATAAATAACTGTAAAACACGCTATTTAATGTTACGGTCTTTCTTCTGTAAAAAAAGGTGGAAAATGCATATCAAGAATAGTGCGTTAAAATCCTGAGTTTCAACGCTCTTTTACGTAATGGGTGAAAACTTCGGTTTATCGCAGGAAGACTGTAAAGTAAAATTCCGTAAATTCATATATCTAATTAACAGTAATTAATTTTTATGCCTTTGCAAAAAATGTCATTTTTAAGTTATTACTATGTAGATATAGGTATTTTTTAAAATAATGAATAACTGTTTTGGAGCCACTTTTTTATTTTGACAATGAAAGATGAAGAAACAGCAACACATTGTAATTAGATTTTTTTCTTAAAATTGAACTTTTTAAAATTACTAATTTTCCTATCAGATTATCTAAGTCACATGTATTCGATTTCTTACTAAAATTTAATATTTAAGAGAAAATATGCAATGCGTTCAAAGGACTAAAAGTGTTAAAATACTGATCGATGATTCTGTGTTCTTCTAAATAGTCATCAAAGTAAGGACTATTTTAAAAATGAAAAATAAATTGACAGGTTTCCGTCGAAAAACAGGGTCGGGTTTTGAAATGCGATTTTTTTTATACTTTTAAATACGTTTCGGGCGTCATCCAGTAAAACAGGGTCGGGTTTTGGGAAGTCAAAATTTTGTCACGTTTAAATACGTTATGGTCGTGGAAAGGATATATTGGAATAGTAAAATTACACTAATTAACGCTTTCCTCCATATAAATGTACCATCTGATCTATCATCAGGATCTACACTGTTTGCTTCTTGGTCATAAAGAACCTCAATTCTAAAAGCTAACAGTGCAGATCCTGATCAGACAGCATGGATGCACCAATGGGATAAAAGGCATATATATGGAGTAAAAGTAGAGAGAATGTTTGACCATCATAGAGCATAGAGGAAAATGGTCTACAGTTCAAAGCATCTGAATTCATATTGAAATTTCAGAGGTTGATGGTTTCAGTTCTATCAGAGGTGAGAGTATTTTGCAAACTTTCCACAACTAAAAACAGGTGTGAATACTTGTTCATTACCCAGAAAGCAGCCATCATGTGAGAACATTAACACCAAGTCCTGCTTATAATAACCACGAGCCGAGTTCAGAAGAAAGTAGTAATACTAGTATATGTAATTATCATTTTATTGGTAACTGTCTAACTTAGGTGATAATAATGTTTTAATAACAGACGAGCATTTGTGACAATTTTGGAAAACAGCTGCCGAATGTTTGTGACAATTTATGTTTCTGAACTGGTTTAAATAAATCTGGGGACTCCCAACTATGTTTCAATTATAAACCAATTAACAGAGCACCTGCTGACACAAATTCGGATCAAAAGAATATTACAAAACCAACAAAGGAAATGTATCATTTATCAATGTTATTAAAAATATATAGATCTCAATTTTAAATTTAAAGTCATTCGCAAGACAGGTAAACCTTAGAATAATGAATCCTTAACATTTTGTCCGGTCAGGCTCGACAGTTTTTAGGTACGAAACTGTCACCCCGAGTGATCGTTGTAAATCGTAAGAATCGCCATGAAATGAGACTTCTGCCTATACATTCGATCTTATTTGTGCAATTCTATCCATTTAACATTACATTAAACCAAACTCTTTTTCAGACTTACCAGGCATTTTTCTCGTTGGCAACAAATATTTGTTTACACTTGTCAAAAATTGTTGTTAATATGTAAGAAGGATTCAGATTGGCTTTTAGAAAAGTTTAACAAGCGACAAGTTAAACTTGTGCGGACCAGATCCAGAAAAAATCCAATGATGGAAAGATTAAAGAAAACGATATTTTCGAAAATCACGGATGAATGTCTACTAAATTTTAAATTGTTGCTATCAAATTAAGGTCGGTTTAACTCCTTTTACTATTCAAGAGTAAAATAACGCTAAAACCCATCTTTTTCTGTCCTTTAATTAACACCTTACTAATAGCACAGACACTTGTTTAGGGGTCCTTTGCTTGCCATATCTGCCTATAAAGCTATATAGGCCTATATATAGGCTTACAGGTCACTAGATCCAAAAGTGGGCAATTTCAGGAAATAAACGGATGATCTACAGCATGAGATACAACTACAATCACTTAGAACACAAAATATTCCAGTTTTCAAAAAATAACAGTTCATACATAACATAACCATGGAAATCTTCTGTATGGTTAATTATACATGAACGGGTATTTTTTTCAAACTGGGATATTTTGTGTTCTAAGTGATTGTAGTTGTATCTTATGCTGTAGATCATCTGTTTATTTCCTGAAATTGCCCACTTTTGAATCTAGAGACCTGTAAGCCTATATATAGGCCTATATATAGCTCTATAGGCATATAGGGCCAGCAAAGGACCCCTTAACAAGTGTCTGTGACTAATAGACCAACCTACCTGCAGCCTCAATATTCATCTGTTATAAATGCTGTATGTAATATATGTCCACATGCTTGTATATGTCTCGTGTTGTGTTTCCTGATCATTTTTCAATTTTCACATCCCTCATCAAATTGCATGTGTGTCGTATTTATATTTTATTTTGCACATGTATAAATGTTATAAATGTTTGCTGTTGTAATCACAGTAATGTGGACATGAAGAAAATATACGAAACACAATTAAAGCCCAATTTCGTCGAAGACAATATTAGTATCAGGATTGTCTATTTCTTTGGCATTAAGTGCACCACAGCGGAGTCTACGTCTGTGTTCAATGCTATTGGACGATGTGAGGCTAGTGCATCGCATTACCTGGTTTAAACGCCTGTGGATTCTCATTTAAAGCTAATTATATATATTATTTTCTCCTTAATAATGATAATCTCCCTCCCTCCCTCCCTCCGTCCGTCCGTCCCTCGCTCCCTCCCTCTCTCTCTCTCTCTCTCTCTCTCTCTCTCTCTCTCTCTCTCTCTCTCTCTCTCTCTCCTCTCCTCACTCTCTCTCTTCCTTACTCCCCGCTCTTTCCTCTCTCTCTCTCTCTCTCTCTCTCTCTCAAAATTTATTTCATGCTTTCTAGGTATTAGTTAGAGTCCAAATAGAGAAATCTACATGAAATAGACACAGCAAAGGAGGGAGCGGTAGCGACCGACTGGCGTGTCTATTTCATGTAGATTTCTCTATTTGGACTCTAACTGACTTAGTGTTTACGCTAGTTTTCCCCAAAGTTTGTTCTGTAACAATAGTTTCTATAGACTGTTTCTACATGAAATAGAAAAGAGATATTTAAAAAAAATAAAGCATTGTGATTGGTTGAAAAACTAGGGTAAACACTAATGAGATATAGACAATTTTCGATGATATACCAATATTTATCCAGTGTTTTGAAACTATAATTTCACTGTTTCTTGTTTCACATTGGTACACATACATGCATATTAATCCCAAGGAGAACGATTAAAAATTGGTACAAGTTTGGGTATATGACTTCATTACAAACTTCTCTCATGTCATATATCACACAATTTTTCAGTCTGAATGAGGCAAATTATGTGACAAAAGCATATGCCGCCAATAAACATAAATATTTTTTGTTATACATGATGATGACCGTTTACACGTCAAAGGGAATAAGGGAAATGTTACCCACGGCAGATTAATGGAATGTTCATGTAAATGTAATCAGCGCCATGGGTTTTAACGACGAGTTCTACCAGACCTTCTGACAAGCACACATCTGTATTTGGACTTCATTTTTTTCCTGGAGGAGGAGACTGCAAATTTTACCATCCAGGCCGTGTTTAAAGCTCAAGCACCTAGGAAGAACCACCTACCGGTAACCGATTTTTTAATGTCGCCGTTTTTTATGTTGGTGCCGATTTTTGTTGCGCGGTATACATCCGAAATTGGGTTGTCCGTTGATTTTTTTCAAAACATTTTGGGTGCGCGTTATACATCTATGGGCGTTATACATCACGGAATAGGTAACAGGCAGATAACTTGATTACATGAAAGATTTCGACTCGTGGAGGACTAGAAACCACATCAGAGGTTCCGACAACATTCAGTCCACTATCTTAACCACTAACTAGGCTATTAAGGCTCGAGTAAGATCAGTTCAACTCTTTACTCCATATATACGCCTTAATCGCATGTTTGAACAGTGTAGATCCAGACCAGCTGGGACATTCATACCATCTGATCTGGATGGATCTGCACTGGTCGTGGACGAGTGGTCCAGTGGTAACGCGCTGGTGTACCAACCCGGAGGTCCTGAGTTTGAAACCCGAACACGGCACTGGAAATTTCTGAAATACGCCTGAGTATTTCCCAACCAACTAAGTACTGGTTCACTCCCAGGAAGTAGGATTTCAGTGCGTGTATCGGTGCTATACACCGGGCACGTTAAAGAACTAAGGGGTCTCTTCGGAAAGAGCTAGGGTATCGCACCCGGATTCCCTGTATCTAAAACTCTATCTCTCAATATGTATCTGCACCTGTCAGATGTAATTGTATGAATATGCGTAAATACTCAGTGGATGGTGGTGTTGATGCGTGCGTAAATACTCGGTGGTGGTGTTGATGTAAAAACCGAATGGTGAGGATGTAAAAAAAATGATATAAAATGATTGTGAAATATCCTGCTAGCAGGAGTGCCTCTAAAAGAAAGGGGGAATATACCAGACAACAACAACAACTGGTCGCTTTTTTGGTCAGAAATAACTCATAAATCATAAAGCAAACAGTGCAGATACTGATCAGACAGCACACTATTCCCATATGCCATATGGAGTTTAGGAGTAACAACTTACAACTAAACCACTAGGCCCCAATATGGTCATTTAAGTTTAAGTCATCCATTTAAATTAACGGAACTGCATTTCAATGACTTCTAGATCTGGACAAGGTGTATAGAGAAACACTCCGGTTATTAGTATTACTATAATGTAATACGGGGCATGGCACGGGAAAAGGTAACTTCAGAAAGTTCTTGATTCCATGATGTCATAAAGTTGAGCAGATGACAAAACATGTACTTACTATACATTTTGCTTTAAAAAGAACGTTAAGTTGTTAAAATGTGTTATCTCCAATTAGTTGTGCAAATATAATAGATTAGTCATCTTTCTTTAAATAGTAAATACTAAACTGTCAATCTAATACGTAAGCAAGTAAAGTCTTTATTTAACGATGCTACACATTTGGTTTCCCAATCTTCCATGTGGGCCTCTAACCTGCAGACACCCTTCCCATTGTGTGCCAAATATCTTACTCTGAACAGAAACTAAATAAACAGGAATCTGACAAAGTGTTACACATTCTTTTCTGAAACTTTATTTCACTAAACTACATGTATTTGTTCACAAATGAAAATAAATAGCACTTTGTAAACAGCTGTATGCTATGATACACACATGATAAACATGTAAATAATTCTCTTAAAAATCTAGATATTTTGTAAGTAATTCAATATCTACATGCATATAAAACTCTTTAATCTGTTAATAAAAAGTTCAAGTATAATCGAACTTCTGTCCCTTGTTGTAAACTGGTTGTGGCAATATCAACTGAAGAAGGTCGATGGCCGAAACGTTTTGAAATAAAAGAGTTTAAACAGATCTGTGAATATTATTCACTATCCCTACATGAATAAAAGAAACGTATATACTGTCCCTTAGATTTCCAAATTCCCCACAGCACTTATTTCCCCTTAGCAGCAACAATGAAATTTTTTTTTCATGATTTTGTAAAAGTCTTGTAACTTTGTTTTTAACTGATTTCTTTATCTTTTGTCAGTCACATACAGTGATTGTTTTCAGTTATCCATGGATACACCTTTTATACTGTAAAACTGGTTTTATTCGCGTTAGTTTTATTTTCGCTAATATTCGCGAATCGCAAACCTTGTGAATTCATAAATACCGCAAATATATTATGAGTTTCCATGTATCCGAAATAAGTTTATCTGAAAATATGCAATTTAAAATAGAAAAAGACGGCGTCGCGAATTCATAAATACACGAATAAAGAAACAATCCAATTTTTGACAAAAATCGCGAAATTTCGACCTCGCGAAATTAATGCGCTTTACAGTAACTGGCAACCACTGTAGATCCAGATCAGCTGACAAATCTGTGCCATCTGATCTGGATCTATAGATTATGTTTTAAGATTCATTACTAGGTTATTTCTAACCAAGAAGCAAACAGTGCAGAACGAGTTCTGACGATTTTTTTGCATTATAAACATCATTTATAAATGTGATGATACAAGTTTACATTATGGGAAAGGGGCCAGCCCCTTTAATAACTTAATTTCTTAAAATGATGACAGTTCATGCAATTCAACATTAGTATTATTTTGATTGGTCAAGAACCCATTTTCAGCCAAATGAAAAATTAATTCATGCAATTTGCTACAAAGTACATGTACACTCACCCAAAGTTCTAATTGTTCACTTTTTGTCTGTATTTTTATAAGAAAGACATTTAATTGACTCTTTACTTATGACCATATGCCAACAGCAGTTTTCAACTTAAGCTTTAATTTTGTAAAAATTGACTTTGGAGCAGTTTGGCAAGAGCTATCCTTAATTTTGCTAAAAATGCATTTCTTGCTTAGAAATGTCAAGCAAACAGAAATTTGCTCTTAATTCCTTGTTTAAATAGGACCTCTCATTAGTAGAAAAAAACAACAGAAAACATGATTAATCAACAGCTCATTTGTTTAAATAAACCCCTTTCGAAGTATCCAATTTTAAAGTTACCTCCCTTTCGATTAAAGACTGTTGAAACTTCTAATTTTGACCCTGCGGTGTAAGTAAATGGTATTGGATTCATTTAAGAAAACAATCAATAAAGATTAAAAGACATTAGAAATTGATTTCAAGACAAAACAGTTCTTTACACAACCTCACTTGACATAGGGAAAAAACGAAACTAGCATACATTGTAATGTAAACATATACATTGTACAATTAATGACCAATTAGAACTTTGGTTAAGTGTATATTAGGGAACCCAACAACAGTTAATGTGACAGCTAGTTTAGGAAAACCTAAATTTGATATCTTTATGTGTTTCTTTTCTTGTATATTTGGCCCTGAAAGTTGGTATTAACCCTTTACACCATATACATTAGTTTAATCGCCTAGACAACCAGTGAAGAATTGCAGATCCAGATAAGATGGAACATCGGTGCTGTCTTATCTTGGTTTGCACACTTCACTTCTTGCTCAGAAATATCCCAATGAATTTAATAGTAAGCTGATCTGGATCTTCACTTTTCACCAAGGCAAGAAAAGAAGTATATATGGTGTAAATGGTTAATGTAAAACCATATCTTTTTTAACAACTCTGATGGCATATTCACATCACAATCAAGAAAATTACTTTTATGGAGAAACAATGCATTTTTGTTAAACAGACAATTTTTGTTAGTATATTAACTTTAAAGATACTTTTAAAATTAAAGTTTGTTTTTGTTGCATTAAATACATTTGTATTGCAAAAATGCCATTTATGCACATTTATCTCATTTTTATTTAATAATTTTGTTTATACCCTATTTTTGTTTTAAATCTAAGTTTGAAAAAGCCCCTATCCTTTCCAAACTATCATTGTTAAGACTTGAAACGCCATGAACCCTGTGCCGTCAGTACCAAAAATAAACACCGCCTTTATTATTCAATTGAAAAGTTGCTGTTAATCATTTTTTAAAAATAAAAACAAAAACAACAAAAAGCAAAAACAAATCACCTAACAATCTGTTAACACATGATGGCATTACTTTAACAGCATAAATGTCATTCATAACTAACAAGTTGGTGCACAACAATATTAAACAAAATTGTTACTACAACAGGTCAGTTTTTGTTGTATTCTACAAATATTTCATTGAAATCACTGCATACTAAGTATACTTTGCTGCTCTCCCCTCAATCTCCTTCCCTTAATCCTTTACTCCATATATACTCAACAAAAGTCCTAATAGGTCACTTTTTGTCCGTAATTTGTTATTAGAAAGACATTGAATTTACACTATATTTATGACCATATGCAAACAACAGTCTCCAACTTAAGCTTTAATCTTGTAATAATTGACATTGGAACAGTTTGGCGAGAGTTATCCTTAATTTTGCTAAAAATGCATTTCTTGCACAAAAAGGTCCAGCAAACAGAAATTTGCTCTAAATGCCTTGTTTTATTTTAATAGGACCCCTCATTAGTAGAAAAAACAGTAAACATGATTAATCAACAGCAAATTTGTTTAAATAAACCCCTTTCAAAGTATCAGATTTTAAAATTACCTCCCTTTCAATTAAAGACTGTTCATATTTTGACCCTACGGTGCAAGTAAATGGTATTGGATTCCTTTAAGAAAACAACCAATAAAGATTAAAAGGACTTAAAATAATTGATTTCAAGACAAAACAGTTCTTTCCACAACCTTTCTTGACGTAGGGAAGAAATGAAACTTGCATACAGTGTAAACATATACAATTAATGACCAATTAGAACTTTGGTTGAGTGTATAATTATGCATTTACCATATGTGCAAACAGTGAAGATTCAGATCCTAGATCTACAATGTTTGTCTATGAATCAACTTGAGTAAAGCCTTTAAGGGTTAAAAATCATTTAGTAAACCCCACAAATGAGATCAGTAAACTCAAAATGACACCCAGAACAGCCATCAATCACACATCAATATGATGAAAAGTACAGCACTATTATTTCATAGTATTATTTTAAAGTGTCATGACTCAGTAGTATTTCTTGTACCGGAACGGAGCACAGCTGAGCTATTAATGTTAAACATTCCTTGATAGTCAGGTCCTTTCTTGGGATTCCTACACCCTTTACACTTACACCCAACACAGGGCAACTTCATGCTGTAGCAAGGGCACCTTTGTCCGATACAAGTAAGTTGATTGAAATTTCCCGATTTACCACAATTACATGAGCTAAGGGGCTTCAGTTCAGGTGGATGTAACTCTGGCTTTCCTTTTTTGACTGAAAGTACACTCTTATCAATTCTTTCTAAATCTGAAGGTGCATCGCCAGCAAATGTTCTAAAACTATGCTTTTTTAATGTCTTTCTCTTGTTTTTCTTTGTTCTATGTGTTTGATGGGAAATTTGTGAAAAGCTATTTTTGCTTTTGGTTTTGTTGACTGCAGCTCTTTTCAAGAAAATAATAGGCTTTTTCATTGTTTTTATTTGTGTTTTATTTCCGTAGTTATGATCATGTATTTTTCCAGAGGCTTTTCTTTTCTTTCCATAAGTTTTTCTAGCACTGTTTACTTTCACATCAGCAGTGTCAACAACAGCTTCAATTTCAGTTTCATTCTGTAAAACATGTTCTTCTATCTGGTCATGATCTGTAGTTACATCAATTGTAGGTTCTGAAGCCGGACTTGTTATTTCAGTTGTTGATTCAAACGAAGATGTTGATGCTGTGCTGGCAATGTTTGGAATTACATCCGCACTTGAAGCTGGTGGATTATAGGAATAATCATCCTGAAAATCCATGCCTTCCCGAAGTATTTGCATCAAATGGTTGGTCTCACCATTTATGCTGCTATTTTGTATGACATGTCCAAGTTGTGAGTTGAAAATGTAAAGACACAACTTCTTAAAACAGGTGACTAGTGTTTTCAGTAATGGATTAGGCACGAACTCCCAATGGTCTTTGCACCAACTGCAGGTCGGTTTTAAACCCATCTTTCCTCCGAGGCAATTTCGACATACGGAGTGTCTACAAACGTTATGATTCGGTCCCATCGGGTCCTTCAACAGTCTGTAACATACATAACAACCTAAAGCTTGACGTAAACAAGGTAACAATCGTCGCAATTCGCTCAAAGTTGCAGGACTGTTAGGATCTGACTGCATGACACACCTGCAGGTCGATGTATAAAAGTCCATGGCATGCATTGTCATTTAATCTACCGTCGAATATTACGTTATAATGCTCATTTAGAGAAAAAACATGATTTTTTTAAGCAATTAATTTTTGCAATTGCGTAAATTGATTTGACGTCATCAGTTTCCGTGTAAGCGGTGCATCTAATCTATGTATCGTGAAAATATCATAGGTTCTACACCAATGTATGTATTTGCGAGTTGTCTATAGCCTCTTTCTCCGTCACTATCAGAAAATAAACGACTGTTGTAAACCAAAATCTAGAGGCCTCTGATTGGCTGCTGGATGACGTCGCACTTGCTCTCTGTATCTATTTTAAAAACTCTCTCTCAAGCTGCTTATCAACAAGGCTTATTGCTCATCACAATAAATCATGATAAACCTTGACACGGATAAAGCATGATCGAGTAAATATGCACTTAGTATTTGTGATAAAGATTAGAAGAAGTACAGCTGATACTTTTAAAATCAGCAACTGGAAGGTGTAAACAGCGCACTGAACAACATTATATGGCAAACATTGCGCAGAATTTGTGCAACTCGAAGGTTTAACATATCACAGTAATGTAGGCATTCCAAACTTATACATGTATGGCAATAAATCAGTGACCAGGTTAAGTGACATCAAATAGCTATCAGCAACCCAGTTGGGATAATGGTAAACATACATCTGTAATATGACTCCAATTTCTTTGTATTTTTAAACCTAACACTAGCTGGTGCTGTTATGTACTTGTAAACGTGGGAAATACCGCCTAATTTAAACCTCAAGGAAAGATAACTGAAACTCGTTAAGGATTCTCTAGCGGTTATAACCGCCAGACAAAATTGGTTTACTACTGTCGTTGTCTGCTGAAAGTACAGACATGCGCAGTGAAACAGTCAAAGTTGTCTAGTGATCTGTATACAGCACTGAATACTATTAGTTAAACTATTAATATGAAAAAGATGATGAAATGTGTTGCAACTAATCAATGTACATAATTGTGTCTTCTTGTCTTAAAAATGAGTTTCAGTCTCCTTTTAATATTGTATAGATAATTGTTAAAACTATACTTTATATGTTGATGTATTGTGCTGTATTATTAACGGGGGATGAGCAGGATTGATGAATGGATTTGCGGAAAAGGTTTTTAATCAGTTGAATATCATTAGTTGAAGCTCAAATATTGATTTACACCCGAAATATTTCAAACCAAATTTTATATTAAAAAAAGATATATAAGTGGTGTTTCCTATCCTATGCGACGCGCATAGGTTAGCTATTTTTTATATTTCCCGCGTAAAGCCGCGGTGGTTTTTGGGACCGTCACGTGATCACTTCAACCAAAATTTGATTCGGTGTACCTTGCCGACTATCGACGTCGCCATTTGTTCCAGATGTTCATGTCAAAGAAAGGTCATCGCGACCGGTTCACTTAGAGTAACAGTGGATTGCGTGCGGTATGTATGTATTTATGTGTAAATGCACTGTTACACAACGCGAACGGGTAAGCGATGGCTTCTACAATACCGTAATCACCCTAAGTATTGGGTCACCCTAAATATTGGGACACCCTTATTTTTCAAGAAAATAATTATTTTTTGTGTCCCTAAATTTTGGGACACTTTTTTTATCAGTATTTTTCGGTGTCCCTAAGTTTTGGGACACTTTCATAAATGGTATTTTCGCGTTCCTACATTTTGGGACAATAGATATCTGCTCGGTAATCATGCATGTCGGCCCATGTTCTTCAGACTTTCACCATGTTATTGCAGAGTTTACCTTACTATGCCGTGTATTTGAAACAAACTTTTAACGTTCAGGGATATCTACCATGAGGAATTCAAGAAGAAAAATTAGAATATATAAAGTACCGATATACCTTTTTTTATTTAACTAACGTTCCCCTGTAAAATAAAACGGCTATCGTTTTCGTTTTTTTTAATTAATTATATCCCCGTATCCAAAGAATTTTACTCTCGTTTTTCGATCTGTTTATTGTCAAAAACTAGATTAACTGATTCTGCAAGTGCAAATAACAGCTTGGGCGAGTGTCAGTGTCAGTCCTGAGTATTGAAGTTAATTCTTATCAAAACAGACTGTCCAATGACCGACACAGGTGTGAAAACCTCCCAATTAAGCCACCTGTTTCAAGTCGACAAGCATGTGTCATTAAAAACATGCAAAGGGATTAACGGAATGTCAATTACCACATAACGAAATAATGCTTGACAAGTTTTAACACAAAAATAAATCATTTTAATCTCCAAACTGTAGACAGAAAATAATTACAAAAATATTAAAAATTATTTGATTTCGCATAATCATAATTATGTGACGGTTGATCCGTCTATGTTGACTTCCTATATTGTTTTTAGACATAACTAGTGCATGCATGCAAATCGACCCAAAATATTGGGACACTTTTTGAACAAATATTTTTATGTGAGCCTTAATATTGGGACACGAAAAAATTTAATTATTTTAAACTGTCCCAATATTTAGGGTGATTACGGTATATAGGGTATTTAAATTATGTATTAGCCTAATTATAAGTATGAAATGTGTTTTGGTAATTCGGTGAATTCACAAAGACGATTTGTATAACATTATCATTATTAAATCTGTTCTTGCAATTAGAGAAGAAAATGAAAAGTGCATATCAGGAATTGCCATACTCAGAAAACAGCCGCCCCATGCAGCCAAAATGTAGAGAGGAAAAGAGAGAATAATTATTATGTTTATAGGAAGATCAGTTTCAGATCACACATCACAAACCTGTCTACTAGCACAACTATTTGTGCGCGAAAAAGACTTTTCTATATATGTGATGATCGTCCTTCGCGCACAACCCAGTTACTGTTCAAATCAATGCGGAAAAATGTTCTTCTATTTCTATATGCCGCCGATCGGAATTTGAATCGCAACTTTGGCGGCTCCAAAAAGCATCTTAAACCATATGTATCTTTCAAAAATTTACATACCTGAAAAGCCACATTCAAGTAGAATCAATATATGTAATCCTAAATATAAATAACGGTTTCGTTTTTTATGTAAAACTCTTGTAAACATCCACCCATGACAACAAATTTCGATTTCGACGCTTAAAGTTTACCTGACTCACGTTTATCGATAAATTACAGAATTTAAATCGGATCGATTTCCAGCACAGTTTTGATCGTAACTGTTAGAGACGTAAAGGACAGACATCTGTGCTTGCAGTCGAATTACTGAGACTAACCTGTCTACCTGGCTTCTTCCTGTCTGGCATCTTCTTTCATCATTTAGTGTCAAAATAATTATTTAGTGTGAATTTTCCTGATATGCGTAGTTTGTTTAGGGCACATTGTGTCTTAACACTATTCCTTAACCATCTGTAAATTACAAAAAAGATAACCAACATGATATTTTACAGCGCTCTGCAGGCCTGGTGATCTACAGTTGATCAGTACGCTTACCTCTTTGGTTGCACGACGGTGGCAGGTGTTTAAGAGTTTATGAAGGTTTATGGGGAAATCTTTTCTTAAAAGAACATAGAAGCTTGGTTTGTTTCTTTTATCCCTGTCATCGTGTTCTTGCTGATTTTACTCCAGATGCTCTGGTCTCAGTAAGGTCATTGAGTACCCGCCCTTTAGCTTTGCAAAGCTATTAGATTCTTATGTTTTATATGTTTGTGTGCTTTTATATGCAAAATTGTTGAGCCGATGGGTGGGTTGGAGTTATTTCACCAAGACAACTTGTACTTGTTTTGTGATACGAGAACCTGTTGGGGCAAGTGTGAGGTTGGTGCATCCTAGAACCTGGTTTAAACCCCCAAGTGGCAATTTGTTTTGCCACTGACCGTTCCAAGGTGGTATCCCCAAAGGTTCTCTTTTTCGTTAGTTGTTTGTGGCGTCCTATTTAAATTGACATGCTTATAACAAAAATGCTCTCTCTCTTCCTCTCTTCTTTTTCGCTGGTAGGGGAGGCTGTGTTTTGTGAGTGTGGCGATTCCTGATATGCATATATTAATTTTTAGGAGTATTAAATTATCACTGTTTTCGAAAAAAGTGACAATTTAAACTTTGAAATAATATAAACCAGTTAAGTTTGCGTCGAATTCATTGTCTGGGTCAACGTTCACTTATTAAAACCTTGTTTTATTTTCACTTGAAAACTCCATAATAAAATAAATAATTCACACAATGAGACTGTCAGTGTATTTAATGTTGAGGTAATAGGATTATCGCCATAAAAGCCATATTTTCGATATAAATTCATTTACGTACAGTATATCTAATAATGTTTAACATTATCTGTGAGATTTCGTCCGGGGACTTGATCGGATCGTCCCCCGGCATCGGATGACGTAGCTTTCCGATCAGATTTCTCTACCGATGAAGTGGAAGCCCCTTTACTGTATGACGCACGTTCCGCCTTGAAATCCTTCACATCCAGATATCGGCTCAAACTCTTCTCCGTTTTCTTGAAATATTCAGAATTTTTAAGTATGCTTTTGGGCAGTTGAAATGTCACATCTCCATGTACACGTCTAGATCCTAGCATACGTACCTTTGCCTCCGCTTCATCGAATCGGTTTAAGCGTAATAAGTCAAAAATCTGATCTATTAAATTCAAACTACCACTGTGACTAGCTGTGCTTTCAGTTTTTATATCGTCTAATATTTTCTTCAATTCAGCACGGCAGTCATATTTCAGTTTTTGAATGCGTGCTATCTCCTGGTCGCATTCATCATCAATTTGTCTCTCAAGCTTTTTTTCTAAGTCTGACTCCAACAGTTTATCTGTTGCCATTCTAACAGCTTCCCTTGTCTTGAGACATTTACGCATGCTTGGAGTAACATTCTGCAAATCAATTATCTCGCAATCCTGTTCGAAATGATTCCTGTGAATGACACAAGTGAGGCAGATGAATACCTTGTGCTTTGCGCAAAACGCTGAAGCCTCATTGGTTGGATGGTTGACGCAATTTAGAGGAACTTCCGGTGTCGTGCCTGATGAATGATCTTGACCCATTGCCCTGGCTCATAGAAAATACGAATTCTCTCTCAGAATAAGAACGACCTGAACAAAAACAAAAACAATTGAACAGAAAGCAAACGAAAATACGTGGAGAAAATGGGGCATATTGAGCATTTAATGGATATGTAATATGTGTAGCGGAAATGTGTAATGTGAAATGTGTAATGTTGAACATAATTGAATAAACAACATTATTAAATAACCAACATGATACTTGAATCAGTCATGATGCCTGCATAAACATTTGTAACATACTCGTTTAATGTATGCAGAACTGAACAAATAACACACATAAAGGGAAATACAATTGCAGATAATTTGTTTATAGTTAAATATTCAATTGTTTAATATTTCTTTTCTCATAGTACTAGTCCTTTTAGCTGCATCGATATTTAAATAACAAGTTTAAACCCGTCTTCTTTAGATAGAAGGCAATAACACTGTTTGTCCAGCGAATATGTTTAGCCTTGATTTCAGGGTCATTCAATAAATAGCCATTATTGATATTGGGGGTTTTCCAATAAATACGCAATTATAATAATAAATCTGTAAATTAAACAGTTGATAAATGAAAAGGAAACAGTCTGAAAATATCAATATTTTATACAAAAAAAAATCATTTTTATTATTAGACAGGTGATGATTCTGAAGGCAATGACTAATACCTTATTTTATAAATTATTTATTATTTATTGTTTGTTGAAATGTACGTAGACTGATTTGTTGAGAAGATTTTACGATTCCTGACCCCACCTGAATAACTGGCCACAAAAGACAAAGAATATCTTAATATAATAATAATATAACGTTCAATTTAAAGAATGAACTCATTGATTATATGGAGACGTACATACCTTTAATTTCAATCCTCGCTGGATTTACCCAACCGAAACCGAAAGTACAATCAACCGTAACCAAGGCGGACAAGTGTAAGTTTCCCAAAAGATGGTCGCTTATCGGGCATTTTAAATAGAAATAGTTTCAAAATTTGTTTTTTTTTTTTTTAAAGAACATTGAAGCTATTTGGAGTATATATATTTATATACTGACATAACGTGTTTATCAATGTTAATGTATGAGTACTTACATATTTGAACAGGTTTAATCGATCATCTCCCTCTCCATCTTCTACTATAAAATTGGCTTATATATAGTTTTTCAAATTCCACAATACATATTTACGCGAATGTGTCTTGGAAAATAAATAACAATCATTGTACATTTCATTTCAGAGTACACATGGGTACATGAAACAAAGTGTAACACAACGTCACAAAAACAAAACAAAAACCAGAAAGTGTAAGTCGTAGGCATTTATATCTTGTT
>JAZAYU010001267.1:0-65644 GCA_038501625.1 Corbicula japonica | reverse complement strand
GATACGACAATAAACTGCGAGGTATTAACCGTCTATTTGTTATTATTTTAAATACCTTTATTTAGCCTTATTGTATGAGTTCTGTCTAACGCTTAGTAAGCATTCCTCTTGTTTAGAATAACAGTGGTCTATGGGTAGAACCCAGACTCAAAAATCCCGCCAGGGATGTGATTAATCTACAGCTTGTCCAAACCGTATTTGGCGCGAGTACTGGTTGCAACCCAGGAAGCACTTACCAATCCTGATTAATATAAGTTAAAATAACTATTTATATAATTGATGTAAACCATGTATATTTAAATTTAATTAAAAAAAAAAATTAGCTGCTATTAATAATTAAATATATTAATTTCAGAAACCGCAACGATTAAAGACCTCTCTGCTCTTTTGTCTTTTTTTCTTTGAACCGATCTCTAACTTTTACTTATATTTTATGCTTATGAGGTAGTAAACCAAAATTCTGATCTGTTCACATTATTCAAGAACTGAGTATTATAATACATGTACATTAAGTATCTGTTTATTCCGGAAAGAGTTGTCGCGCTTAGTTGAAGCACGAAATTGGAACTTGATGTTCAATCGATGCATAATGAAGAGTTTAAGGGTTACTGTTATGATCTATTTAACTAACTAATTCGTAAATCCTTTCATTAGGCTGCTACATAATTATGTTTCTGAAAGCAAGGCCAAAGTGCGTAAAATACTGCAAGAGTTGATTCTATAATAACAAATTTAAGTGAACAACATGTAGGCATGTCTGGAATAGTAACAGCCAGAAAACTGGCTCCACACAACGCCAAATATAGAGAGGAAAAGATGGCATACTTTTTTACTTATGTGATTTTTTTCTAAAACCACACCTCAAGCAATTAAGTTAATCATAAATTGAGATTCAAAGGGGTTACCGGTTTAAACTTGTTACAATATAAGTTAACAGTTTACTTGTCCAGTCGGGTGTTACCTGTGTATTTGAATAAAATCAGCATAACCCCTAACGTACAGTGTCACCTGAAAAGCATACACACATCATAAAAATAATAAGGACTGGTACTCGTCATCAAAGAGTTGTTATGTCTTCGAAGTAAAAAAAAGCTTAATATTACATAATATACGGTAAAACATATGAACGCGTAAGTTTTAGGCAAAAAATGTGTTTGAAGTATCTCATACTAGTAACTGAAAGTCGATTGCTTCTGAAACAAAGATTTTTATCTACAGACCAAACGTACAGTAAATTAAGCATTGCGTAAAATTAGTATAAGGACTTTGAACATCCCACATAAGGAAATGCATAACTATTTCATGTATTTTCTGATTTTTTTCTGGGAAAAATACTAATATTATAAAAGTCTAATATAATTAATGTCTAACTTACTACATTCCACACTCGTTGTGTAGGGACCGTAGATCTTATTTCGAGATATCCGAAGTTCGAGACATCCGAAACGGCGCCAATGCACGAATACATTTTCTATATGCTTCTTCTGTTGACGTGATTGGGAGTAGTTGTTTATGATCAAAAACATCGTTATCATCATTTCAATGAATTCATTCTTATAAAAGCAGAACAGAAAGTAGTATGTTAACTCGATCATCAATAAGGTACAAAACAAACAAGTATTCGCTAATACGTTTTGCAGGACATTGATACTGTGAAAAGAATTGTCATTTTTAACTTTTGTCAACCATTTGCTTGGAAATGATAACTATTTGTTAATGGTTACATACAGTAATTCATTTCCCATAGACTCCCAGTATAGCTTCAGCTCCTATTCTGAATTAGCTTTTGGGTCAAGGCCTTAAAATCTTACTTTGCAAATAAAACTAAACTAGAGATATCATAAAAACACAATAAAAATATAGCGTACCTGGTAAACTTTTTCGCGACATGCACAGAAATACCACCACCCTCAGCTTTGCGCCACTTTCAGTTTCACTTTGTCCAAAATAATACCCATTTTTAAAGATAAAAATTTGCATACACTCAAAATAAAAATGCAAATGTTTTGTTTCAACTTCTTCTATACACTGTGCATTTTCACATAGCTATTTAATATTTTTTATTCCGCTTTTGCATTTTCAACCAATCACAGAATTACTTTATCTAATGGTCCGCACAAACCATAGACAAAATTGACTTGTTCCCGAGCCACCTGAATTACTGTAGTGTAACCTAAAGTTTACCTTTTGTAAACAAAAAAGAACCTCAATATTCAGTTCAAGTGCTGGATAAAACCTGTAGCGGTGCTGTCTGATACTCACTGGCATTAGGTAGTATCGTTTAGGATTATTGATGACTTTAGCCTTACATCAAAATAAACGTTACCAGAAAACATGTACTGAAATAATAAATACAGACGCTGAAATTTAGTGTTCATTATACTTTTCCCAGATAACTTTGCCTTCATCTTTTTCAGATTATATACTACCAAGAGAGGAAAGGAGACTTAGCCATGTTTTAAAACTTAATAAGGATGATGAGTTCATCATCATCATCATCGTCATCATCATCATCATCATCATCATCATCACTACCATCAACACCATCATCATCATCACTACCATCAACACCATCATCATCATCATTATTACGGAATCGACCCTACGATTTCGACGCGCTTCGATTCCGATTATGGTATTGCGCATGAGCAAAAAGGAGTAACTAGAAATTTTGAAAACGTGTCGCAAAATAAGGCTTCTGATTGGACCATGTGACTTTCATCCGGGTGCAATAGTCTTGTGTGCTTACTTCCGGATTTAAAAACTGAAAAGCCGCCATTTTGTATCTCGATTCACATTTTCAGAAGTTCTTCTTCCATATGTTAGATAACAATTAAGATTAAACTCGCCTAAAAAACATAAGGTAAATAAGTTTCTACATTGATTAAAACCTAATATTGTCACAGAGTTAGGGTCTAACAGTAGACTCCACCGTAGCGATGCGCACGACGGTGGTTGTTCGAATTTTGGTTAATTAATTAAAATACAGAGTGGCAAAGTGACAATTACACCGGTTTCCCCAACATTCTAAACATTTGAAATTTACGACGTTTTTATTTTTTTTTTTACTGCAATCATCAACAAGAACAGTAAGTTTAACATTGCAGATTAGATAGTTATATCGATTTCGTTTTAATTTGGTGTTGGAAAGCGATTAGGTATTGCGTTGAATTAACTCTGGATATTGTAGACTGGACAGAACTGGTCAAATGAAATCTGACCAGCTTGAAGATGTGTATTCATGATGAGGACTCGAACCCAAGGTTTGCAGATATAGCATAAAGCTACTCTGCTTATATAAGTTGTTTGAGGCATGGTAAAGCTTTGTTTACCAACGCTATCTGAATAACACTTCATTTACAACAAATAATTTTTAGAGCTACATTTCATATAAAATGAGGCATAGTCTAGAATGGTTTAAATAGGAAGCACAGCGAAACCGTGTTTACCACTTATTATTTATTTCAGATATTAGGAATAATTGTTCTGCAGAGGTGTAGAAATTTTCCTTTACCCACTCGCCCTGCAGGTCGAGAGAATGAGTAAGTGTACTCGCCTTGACAGAAAATACACTCGCCCTTACATTGTAAATAAAAACTCTTTCTGTAAAGCTTTGTTTACCAAATGCTATCTGAATAATGTTTCATTTACAACAAATAAAAATTATTAGAGCTACATTGCATTAAAAAATGAGGCATAGTGTAGAATGATTTTAATAGGAAGCACGGCGAAGCCGTGTTTACCACTAATTATTTATTTCAGATTCTAGGAATAATTGCTCTGACAGAGGTGTTGAAATTTTCTTTGACCCAATCGCCCTGCAGGTTGAGTGAATGAGTAAGTTAACTCGCCCTTACAGAAAGTACACTCGCCCTTACATTTTAAATAAAATACTCTTTTTGTTGCAATTTTCGTTTTTCTTTTCATTCTATCTCTTCCTTACTGTCTCGCTCGCTCTCTCGCTTTTCATCGTCACCCGTATCTTGTGTAAAAAACGTTATCTTCATTTTTTTCTACATAATTTTTGACATACAGCGGGAAGAAGGTGCACTTTCAGCCTGGTTCTGGTTTGGAAAACCCAGTGAGGATAAAAATAAATCACTGCTGTTATCTTTACATCATAAACGTTCCGAATACACTGGAAATCGACCGAAATTCCGGAAATCGAATTGTATTTTGTAAACAAAGTGAAAATATTTCATTTTTCGAAGAAAACACATGTGCTATGCTGAAAAATTTTCTCGCCCTGCTGGTCGAGTGTTTCGGCCGCTTCGATTGACCCATTGGATCATTTACTCGCCATGGCGAGCGGTCGAGTGGAATTCTACACCTCTGCACTGTCAAACAAGTTACTGTTACAAGTTCAAATGTGTTGCCTGGTGAAGCCGTGTTGACCATTAATTAATTGGTATAAATTTGAAAATTTATTTATTTTATTTAGTTTTCACAGTCCAATAGTTTGTGTCGAGCTTTTGTATACATGCCTTGATCCAGATGTTAAAGTGTAATGATTGCTACAAACTTCCCAAAAGTTGTAAAAAAGTGTCAGACATGAGGTCAGACAAGATGTGAAAATCTGTCCGACTGAAAGAATTTCTGTCTGACTGAAACATTAAGCACATTAAATAAACAAAACACAGTATTAAGGGTGTTTTTGTTGTTGTTGTTTTTTTTCAGTGGAACAAATTGTCATTATGATGAATACGTAAAATATTTCATTTGGATATCCTCGCTCATTTCCCTCGGAACAGTCTCGAATCAAAACAGCGAGTAAAATTGTAATTTAGCGAGTAAAATTGGAATATGCAGATCAATTTTTTGCCGGACATTTGGTCCTACAACATGGGAAATCACATCAGACCAGTCCAAATTTTACCGGACAGGTCTGACGGTCCGGCGACTGTAAAGAAGTCTGTCACTAAGAAAATAAATTAAATCATCGGAAGGTATATGCATGCATTGGGCAAATAATATCGTTTATAAAGTTGTTTTTTTTTTGTAATTTGTATTTCAGTTTGAAGTATACATATGAAAGATGAGTGAAAAATCTGGTTCAAAGAGCATGAAACTGGAATAGGAGAAAAATTAGACTACTGGAGAGGTATTTTTTTTAATTTACCTTTAAAAACAGTACAAACACTCGAACAGCACAGAATTTGCCCTTCCTTTACATAACTATGCATGGCTGGACAAACCCACTAGCCCGACGCCTTGGACAAGCTGAAAATTGTATTGGACAATCTCAAAATATCTGATTGCTTGTCCATGGGCTAGCTCAATTTTTTTAGTGTAGACTAGTTTAAACGTTAATTTGATATGCGCCATTCTCTTTTAGCAACATATGCATATCATATTACAACAGCAGTAAGTTTATTACAAAATAACATGTTTTGAGATCTATTTTAACATTATCAAGCCCCCATGTAACGCTTCCTCTTGAATTTCCTGTTTCTTTCTTTACTGTTATTACTGACTAATCAGAATTTGCTTATTTGCGCAAAAGTGGGACTAGCTGAAATGTTTACACAGCTAGTTCTGGACTAGTTACTAAAAATCTAAATTTGTCCAGCTCTGCTATGTTTTACCATAATCTATGGCATGTTCACACATCACCTGCACATGCCAAATTTTTGGAAGACACAGAATCAAACGCCACACAGTTTCTCTGCGGACCTGTTGTACATACATGATGGGTCCCTGTGGTCACTTATTTAATCCTTTATTTAGTGGATAAATCTCATAATCTTGTCCACTTTTTTTTAGAAAGAAAGCAATGCTGTTTCAGTTTTCACAGTTAATAACTTAACCTACTTCATGGACACACCTTTTTACCACAAATGGTCAGCCCATGTTAATCCAGATCAGATTGCATAGATGTAGATTCAGATCAGCTGGCACATCGTTTTGTGGTCTGTCAAATCTGATAACACTCTTGTTTTATGCTAATCATGTGTAGGAATTAAAGATGACATGAAATTTTTCATCATTACCATCTTCCTTTTTTGTGATTTTAATAAACAGAACCTACATGTAAAAAATAAATTATGGCAACAGTATGAATGGTTCACTGTTAAATGCAACAGCACATTATGTACATCTTCATAAGCCACAAAAGGTACTATATAACTGACTTACTACATGTAGTTATCAGAGAAGATTTACAATAAAACATTTATTTTCAGAGATGTGTATCACCAAGCTTATGAAGCCTATAGATACGTATGCAGAATTGGTAGACAGCTATGACACAGAATATGAACATTACCATAGTAAACAGATACAAGGTTTGCATAAATTTTCTTTATTTTCATTTATTAAAGCTGCATGAATGTATAATAGACATCTACCGGTGCATTGAATATAAGTTCCTATGTTAGTTTTTTTTTTACATTTTACTTCATGAATACACCCTTTACAACATTAGTGACCAATGTATATCCAGTTCAACAGGCTCATCTGTGCAGTCTGATCAGGATCTAGACTGTTTAAGTTTAGATTCATGAGGTAATTTCTGACCAAGAAGCAACCAGTTTAGATCCAGATCAGACACCAAAAATGTTCGACTGTTGTGGAACTATACTGTTGTCCATGTGATTTAAGAGTCTCCATAGAGTAAGTCAGGAGTCTGGATACCTGAAGTAATTATCAGAGCATACAAAATCAATGTATTTGACAAATTATATTTTTGTGTCTAAATAATTTAAATCAATTTTAACTGTCGACAAATAACTTTATAAAAGCAATAAGATATAAAATTATTTTTGAAGATCAATTAATTTGCTGTTGAATTTAATATTTCAGGAAAACAGCTTTACATGAAATGCTGTGGGGAGATCAGGTTAACTGTTCTAGACAGTAGAGGGAGCATACAGTTTACATATATTTCCACTACTAATTCCTGCAATAGAAGGTGCTGCTTTTGAAGTTTATGTCACCTGACAAGAAAAAGAATTGTCTATACAATTATACTGTGTGATTGTGAAATCAAATAATACAAAAACGTTTTAATGTAGACCTCATTGAAGAACAGTAAATGAACAACACCATCAGTATAATTTTGTTATGAATATAATTTGCTGTCAAATGGAACCATAGAAAATATGTATAGACTCCTTCAGCATTTGTTTTTCATGGACTAATTTGAATGTTTCTTTCTATTCGGATAATAAATTCATCTACTGTCACCCATAGTATTATCTTAAGTCTTCAGACCCAAAAGTATGTTAACTTTGTTGATTTCAAGTTTTAATATTGAATATGACAAGCTTCGCTAGCTCTGTTATTGGTGTCACCATATTCCAACTAGGTATTTTAGGTGTTGTGGAATGATGTTTTACAATATACCTTGTTAACCAGATTTTTATGGGTCTACATTTCTTATATCATCGGTCAGCCTTGCATTTTGATCACATTTTGGTGCTATTTAAGTAAGAGTTTACTGGCAAGCTGGTATATTGTACATCTCAAAGGATTCTTCCAGACTTCACAGAATCATTCAGCTCACTAAGATGTAATGTTGCATCTTACAAGCTTGATCAGTTTTGGTTAAAAGTAAAACAACAAATGATGACTTGTTTCTTTGTTTCACTGTTAAACATACGATATACATCACTAACTCTTTTGATTCGTCGATTCCGAGAGAGGCAGAGCCTTAGTTCATATTATAATAATACTTTATCAAGTTTATATCATCAAACATAGGCATACAATTTTCACATAGCAATAAACTAGAGGCTTTAAAGTTTTGTTTGATATATAGCATAGCATACTTATATAGGGAATGCAGTCTGTAGGCCTATATCCAAAATAATATTTATAACAAATGTTCAATTTGACGTCAATTTTCGGTGATTATTACGTCAAGTCTTTTCTTGGAATGGTCTAATTTTGCCGATGTGCACATCTGTGAATTTATATTTCTCATTTCTTGTTAAACTGGTGATTTTAGCTCTTGCACTGAGGTTTATTGAGGTGTGTAAACCTTACTTTTTAAATGTCCCCAAAGAAAAAGTCGAATCAGCCACATAAAATTTCAAGAAAAGACTTGACGTCATAATCACCAAAATGGACACACATTGAACATTTGTTAAAAATATTATTTTGGATATACCGACAGCATTTCTAATTCAAGTAAAGTGTGTTGTATATCAAACAAAATTTTGAAGCCTCTAGACTATTACTATGTAAAAATTGTATGCCTATGTTTGATGATATTAATGCTATTAAATTTCAAAGGGGTATCAGATATTATGGATCACCCTGTATGACAGTATTTACTGAGTATTTTACATACATTTTTGATATTTGACGACTTATTTTATTTCGAGACGATATGTTGTGAAACTCCCAGAATATCTTTATCATTTACTCACCAGGTCGCAGATATTTTTCATTTTTAATTAAAGTTTGAACACCCGACGATACAATTAGGAATAATGACACCATCGCTCTTCTAAAATCGCTTATCGGGCGTTGTATGTGTGAGTGGCATATGTTCTTGGAAGCGCCGGTACCAGGGCTTGCATAAAACCGTTTTTGACGCAGCCAAAAAGCAAATAAGAACCACAATGTAAACCCGAGGGGTTACCGCAAAAAAATGAACGGACCTATTTGCTTTTGGCTAAACATTCAAGTTTATATTTCATTACTCTATTGTAAAAAAATCTCCCTGAACTGCATCTAGATATTTATCAGTCAGTGTTTTATTGGGATTTAATTTGGAATATGAAACGTTGTTCTTTCTTTGATTTAATGTTAGTTTTAGTAATACGAAAAATAATTTTCGGACAACAATGAACTTTGGTTTATAAAATGATAATTTTATAATCCCATGTTCTATCTTTCCATCTCTACGTTTTTGGTTTTGTGGGGTGGCTTTTTCATATATACAATGTAGGCATCTTTCACTTCTTTTCAAAGTTCCCTGTTAATCTATCTAAATTTATAAACATTACATTTAACGTCTTCGTTCCCCATTGATATGATGCCTGATTTCCTTAATTTCGCCTAAATGGTCTGAGAAAACAAGAGATCACGTGATCTTGATTGAACTGCATTTGTAGAAGAATTATAGTAGAAAGTGGGAAATAAATCATCCGACCTAGAAACTATTACGGTAATAAAACAGTCTGCATAAAAAGACGATACTGTTTTTCGCAGCTGCAAATTCTTACAGTGGATTGGTATAATTGCAAAATTGATTTAAGATAGTCAATGGGTCGCTATTTAAGATGTTTTGTTTAGTTAATCTAAGAACAAAACTATGCTTTTATGGCACTCTGAGCATTTATTGGTTGACCGTATTGGAACTAGAAATCCGGCTATGTCTTACATCGAAATCTCGCAGTCTTTCATTGAAAATTCACAGACAATGAAAACAAAATATTATGAACCTTTTTAAATTAATATAATTCACATTAATTAAAATTCACATTAATATGGATATGATCTTTTAAAAAAACATAAACAAATTCATTTTTTTCCAAATTGGTGATAAAGTTTGGCGTTCCTACAGACCTGCGGACACGTGATAGATTCAATCGCAAAGAATGAACGATTAATAAAAAAAGTTGGTACAGTATAGGGCACTTTGAATTATATCCGAAATATATCAAATTTAATCAGCAATATCCATGGAAATAAAACCAAAAGTGACCGAAGTCCTATTTAAGACTTTATGTAAACGAAACAACAGATTATCATTATGTTATCATACAATAAATAGTAAATGTAATTTCGGATATGTCGAATAAAATAATCGTTCTTACAATTGTTCAATGACAACTAAAAATTATTCATTTATAGAAACAGATGAGATTTTAGGTCTGTAACGCAAAAATGTTATCAACAAACGATACTAATTAATCAAGCAAGATGTTTAGTGTCTATCGCGGTAATAAAACAGTCTTCATGCTGAGTAGTTTTTGAGAGGAAATCCGTGTTTTCCAATATTACATTACAGTCACTTTTTTGTATATTAAAGAACTTGCTAAGTATTTGTTTTACACGGAGAGATACATTGCTTTTTTTATCTCAGGATTGTATGAAGACATCTTCAACCATACAAACCTTTCAATTAATAACATATTATTAAGGTATTGCGCATTTGTCATTGCTCAGTCATTGATACAAAATAAAAATATGTCATGTGGTAAGTTTGTAGAGGAGCAAGCGTAGCAGTACACTAGTATTTAGAATAGTGGCGGCTTCTCGTATTGCTTTGTCGTTCTCAGGTGTTCACTCAACTTAGTCAATTTTGTTTGGTTCTGGATTACCATCGTTTATATAAGTATTGTGTGTTTGGCTATTCTAAGCCAATTCCACTTGTCAATAAACGATTGATATATGTCAACTAACGAGTATGGTGGCTGATTTATGCCATTTCGTTTTTTTCGTTATTTCGCCGCGAAATAACGCCAAGCGAAAAGACGAAATAACGAAAAAACGCCACGCGAAAAGACGAAATAACGAAACAACGCCACGCGACAAGACGAAATAACGCGTGGCGTTCTTTCGTTATTTCGTCTTTTCGCGTGGCGTTATTTCGCGGCGAAATAACAAAAAAAAAACGAAATGGCATAAATCAGCCGACATAATCGAGACCACACAATGTCTTTTGATTCAGTTCTTTACATGTGCTTGCAAATAAATCGTTTAGATTTCTCGGAACTGTGATGTAACAATGCAACCTGGTTTCCAGAAGTTTGATATTTCGAAGCGTTTGTCCTTGGAGGGACAGTTGGCACTTTCTTTCTCCAACAGTTCAATCTTAAAATTTACAACATAGCATTAGCACTGATATTTGCTCGATGTGAGAAATCAAATGGACAAACAAGACAACAAACAAACACCATCCTACGACTTAGATAACATTGGCAATGGAATGCAAATTGCACATCAATCTCTCTGCTTACTACTCTCAGTGGTGAAGTCTAGACTCAGACCAGTATTTAGAGTAATAACACTGCACAAAGTGCTATAAATGTGCTTCAGATAGTACAATAATTATTTATGGATAAGTGCCCGGACACAAAATGCCAAATTGAATGAAGAATTGCCCTTAACCGGGGAAAATTGTTTCTGCAAGTATGCTATTACATTTTCTAGTACAGCGTGCAGATTTCAAGTTTATTGGAAAGTAATTCAGTTTCGTGATTGCAGAAAAGAAAGCCTCAAGTAAGATAAGATGCAACCGTAATACATGTATGTGCATTATAAACGTTTTTACATGAAACATATTCTGAAATTACACTCCGATTGTATGTTATATTTAAAATTAATTACATGTTACCTGTCTTTTTTGTGTGGAACATTTTTTCAGACGTTAATGTGTTATTCAAACACTAGTCGTGGTACTGAAAATTGAACTTTGAAAGCCACCAATACGGCAAATATTGCAGGCTCGTTTTGACAGTATCATTTATTTTATGCTTTTCATTAAATTATAGAATTTTCCCGATGAATAAAAGTGGTATTTCACTGTTTTCAAACAGTGGAATATCATTTTTATTTTCATTGATTTTTTCACGTTATTACCGAATCGCACATAACATACCAAATGAGAACGTTTAGAAAACGGGCTCAAATTTGTATATTTGACGTCGTGACGTCGCTTCATAAATAAGCGGTTTTAGTGCCTTTTCTTGCAATTTTTCAGTCAAATTCATGCAAAATTTGCGCTAAAAGCATAAAATAGGAAGAAAATTTGTGTTTACCATTGATATATAGAAAACTATTTCACTCTTGAACTCCGGAATTATGTTTTCCACTCGTGGCTTCGCCAATGGTGAAAATATGAATTCCGGAGCTCACTCAGTGAAATATATTTCTATCTTACACTGGTAAAAACAACTATCCTCTATTTCATGGGCAGTAATGCAAATACAAAATGTAGTATGTATGAAAATGACGGTGAACATGGGTCTTGCAAAGTTTTATTTGCAGAGTAAAATTTTTCATTTTTCATGATCTGCGATATATGGTCCCCAGATAAAATGGATTTACCCTAAACGTTAAGCATGAAATTTCATGTTTAAGAGAAAAGTTAAGTCTGCATTTTTGTCTTCTAAAAAAATTGTTCTGTTTTTTGTTCAATGTAAAATCCAATGAAATAATGTTGCAGCAGATAATTCCTAAATGTAAAAGGCACCCCTCAATAAATCTCTTCTAACATGCATTCATGTTTTATAATTATAAATAATTAAAAGCCATTAATCCCAAGAAAATGGAAAACAAATATGAATTCCAATCATTAAAGCTTCCTTTATGCTTTAATCATAAACGAATTATCAATAAAGCATATTAATTAAAAGACGTTTTAGCAACTTTTTTCAAACGAAATTTAATTTTGAAAAACACAAACACTGAATTGAGGACTACATCTAATGAAAACGTTTTCAAGCCTTAATAGCATAGTTCATTTTCCTTAATCACATATTTTAAGGTATCGACGAGCCGATTCGTTCAAGAAGAAAAATACCTTACATATAATAGAAACTAGTGTTTAAAATGCCGATTTAAAAATCTATAACCTAGGAATAATTTGAATTATTCATCGACCTTTTTTCAGGACAATAGCAAGTCACCTTGGTAGTCGAAAGCTACAGTTTATATGCCATACTAGCCAAGCTGGATCTTTAGATTCTAGGCGTGTCACCAAACTCATTTTACCACTGACCGTTCCAAGGCGGTACCCAAGGGTTCTAATTTGTGTTAATAATATTGTTTGTGGTTTCTTATTTGATATACCGGTACATGCTCTCTTTTCCTCTCTTCTTATTCGCTGCATGGAGAGGCTGTGTTTTATGAGTGTGGCGATTCCTGATATGCATATTTCACTTTTATCATAATGGACCTGAGACGTTTGCATTCTCTAATTGTCCTAGTAAGAGAGGATGCATAATTACGTTTCTCATATTACACAATATACTCTCAAACCGCTTAAAGCCACGTCGTTTTATCAAGACCCCAGAAGCGTCAACATGAGAGAAGGAAAGAAAGCCACACTGATTAATTTATAGCCAGTCATAGTTATAAGGCAGTCTGCATGCTGTGAAGATTTTGTCATTCACGACTTCGATATCTCGGCGAGAAAACACATTTAACTCTAATATTGCAATGTAAACCTAATCGCTCATTATAAGCCGAAAAAATCTTAAACCAAATCATCCCAACCTCTTTATGAACAACACAATTATTGCCGAAGTTAAAGAACATAAACATAAACATTTAGGTATTTACCTCTCACACGATGCAAAGTGGTCATCAACTATAAAATTTATAACAGAAAAGGCATGGAAACGTATTGCAATCCTCAGACAGTTTAAATTTATTGTTGATAGGAAATCACTTGAGAAAATGGATTTTAGTTTTATTAGGCCTCTTTAGAATACGGTGACATAGTCTGGTCTAATTGTACCATCGAACAATCAAACGTTATTAAAGCATTCCAAATAGAGGCCGCCAGAATCGTTACCAAATTGCGACCAAATTATGCGAAATTAATAAACTTTATGATGATTTAAAATGGCAGAAACTTACCGTCCGACGTAACCAACATCAGTAAACAATGTTTTATAAAATGACCCACAATTTAAGTCCGGATTACCTTCAATCTCTAGTCCCGGAACAAAATGAAACAAGATCAACCTACACGCTTCGTAACAGCTCAAACTACTCACTCATTCAATGCCAAACAACACTTTATTCCAATTCCTTTTTGCCCTTTACAGTACACAAATACAACTACCTACTTGAAGAAATAAAAAACATTACAAATTTGACAGTGTTTAAATCAAGGTTACCTGGCAACACAAATAAACCGCCTTTGTATTATAATACTGGTACCGGGCAACTCCAGATCCAACACTGCAGACTACGATTAGATTGCAGTCCTTTAAATCAGTTCCTTTTCAGAAGAAACCTCGCCAACTCACCTTTATGTTCTTGTGGAGTCATTGAATCCACTGACCACTATCTTTTAAGATGCCCTAACTTTGACAACCATAGACAACACTACCTTAACAACTTACCTTGCCCCCTTCATCTCCAAAACATATTATTCGGATCTGAATATCTTTCTGTTGACGATAACAAGTTCGTTGTCACTCAAGTTCAAAAATACATCGAGGAAACTGAAAGATTTGCATAGCTTGTTTTACGCTTGGCTGCTCTTACCACCCTTCCTTTCTTCCATCATGTACACCTTCTTTTTCCCCTTCCTTCCTCTCTCTCTTTCTCTCTCTCCATCTTTTTACTTTCTGTTCCCCTTCTTGTGCTGTACTAAACTTGAATATATCACTGTAACTTGCAAACCAACTTGTTACCGGATTATGATATGCACATTGAAACAAATTACATTAAACATCTGGAAAAGAGTTAATATAAGTGTAGTTAACACTTGTTCTCTGTTCCACTCACTTTTTGTTGAATATTTATGTTTGTATTTATATGTGCTTATGATGAATAAATATAGTTTAAACTAAACCTAATTTCTTTCCTAGATTGTCAAAGACGTAAAGTTTTACTCGTTTTTACGCTTTTTTATGTGTAATATTTACCTTTATAACAGTAGGACCAGTTACTGTAACGATAATTTAACAGTAACATATACTTTGCGTTTTCTGATATTTAGTGACATTACTATGCTGAACAGTTGTTAAACATTATACAGAACAACCCATCTCATGCGTGATCGAAAGTGAATTCTGAAAAAAAATCAGTCGTTCGTAAATTTTACATAATTTGGATGTCGTAGTAGAGGGGATAAACAACCTAAAGTAAAAAAAACATAAAACAACCGCAATTTTGCTATCCCCCGCTACCCCGAACTTATTGTTTGCTAGTGCTTAATGGCTTCTTTAATCTCCATAAAGTGTATTATTACAATCGCAAATGTGTAAACAACACATGACATATCTATACTGAGTGCCAATGAAAACAAAACACGTTTTTGTTTGGAATATTGTTGATGTGTTTAAAAGTTTAATAAATAAGATGTGTTTTAAAATCAATAAGACAAACTGTCAACAGTGAACAATGCATCCGACGAGTGATTTCACGTCGAGACATCCCTCCTTGCATCATTCCCAAAACCTCATAACGCTGGTTGGTTGCCTAAACGTCTTGTTATTTACATTTGTATAGAATAAAATTTGAAATCTGAAGATGTGTAGCCGTAAGTAAAGGTTAACGAAAGGTAAACATGGACTTGTTTTGAGGTTATTTATGCAGGTCTACATGACACAACGAACATTTCATGCGTTTGTACACCCATGAAGGAGAGAAAATTTTAAGTCAGTGGGCTATTAATGCATTGATTGGTTACTTATTGATTTTAAAACACATCTACATTATCCAATTTATTAAACTTATACGCACCTCAAAATTGTCGAAAATTTAAAACAAAGTGTTGCGTTTTCATTGACAGTGCACTCAGTATATCTTAAGGAGGTAGAAAAGTTCCGCAATACTTTTATGCAAATCGCGGATTACAGAAAAATAATATGGCAATTTTTATTCTTGCAGTAGTATTTTTATTCCACCGTGACCTGGAATTTTCCGAGACTTTAAGCGAGTAAAACAACAGTAACCCTGCGAAGTCAACTAGAAAAAAAATAGGTTTACGAACGCTCAACAGATAAACACGAATGCATTTTACACGTAAAAAAGAGCTTTGTTCATTACTGATAAAGCTAAAATGTGCAGATTTATAAATACCTTTGGCAATGTTTTCAATGTTCATATGGTGTTATTATTTGTCTTAGCTTATTATTTTTGTTCTAGTCAAAACTTTAATTCAGTACAAAAGCTTTCGTCTTTCGAATAGAAGACTTCAAGTACGTTTCAAGCGAAAATAATGGTACATTTTGTATTTTATTTGCTGATTTCGAATACTTTGAATTATATATACTACATGTACTCAAAGATTGTTAAGCACCAAGTTAACCACGCATAATTGTGCAGTCTACATCGTATTATATTTATTTTAGAAATCATTTATATTAAGCAATTTATGAAGAAGGCCCCCAGTATACAGGTAACATTGAATGACATGCAAATGACAGAATGCTTACGACTGAGTTATGATTTATGTTAAGGTAAGAAGGCATTTTATTTTATCAAATGCAGAAACCCATAGATTGTATAAATTTCAGTGAAATTCGTGGTAGGGAAAATTATAAAAAAATCAACAAAGAATTCGAAGATCCACACAAATATCTATATACAACAAAATTTAATCGTGTGATCCGCTCATTTCTCAACAAAATGATGAAGTATTGTTCTTGCTAAGAGACACACGAACAAATGCTAGAGAAAAAACAGTTGAACAATTTTCTGATTATTTTTAATTATAGGCATATTCTACCGTAACCACCATCATACAAATAGATGAAAAGGGAACTTTTTCAAAAACATGTTGTTGTTTTTTCAAAACATTTTAAAAAACTTGACAACGGACGGAAAACCTCACATTTCAGCCAACGGAAACAATATCCGGATTTCCCTCTGAGGTCAATGTAAAATATATTTTAGACCATTCCTAAAATATTCCCTTTACTTATTTGTGTGCATCCATATATTTGCATTACTTAATATATAAAAGATCACATTTGAGTTACATTATGAAAAAAGAAATGACCAGCAAATAAATATATGTATATGATTAATACTAACTTAATTCATTCCAGGGGGTTCAGCCTAAATGGTAACTGACGTACTTTAAGCGAGGAATTTGGTGGCTGATTTCCAATATAGCGGAAAAAATCGGGAAAGTTTGATACCTGTTGGAATATTTTCACACGGTAAGCACACTATATTCAAATATTTCCTTTAATGACATATCCCATTCGGATCTGCGATATTAACGCTTGACCCGGTTTTTTATTTGAGCTTCCTAGCTGTCCTAAAAAAATATTGAAACAAAACCTTGCAAGGTTTGTTGTGTTTTTTTTTTAGTTTTCCCTCGCGAAAATCTGTTGTTTTCTTCAAAATCTGCAAGACAAAAGTCCCTATGAAGCATGTTTACGACAAAATATGTCCAAAATGGATTGTTTTAATTTTCTGGAAAAATATGTTCATGAGAAAACCTTCTATAGCAAAAAAATTAAGATTTAAGCTCAATTCTTGTGGCTGATGTACTTTTAAGTCATTTTTGGTGGCTGATGTTTAGTAATCTCACAACATCATGCCTAATCAGAAAAGTCATATGTCTGTAATTATATGACAGGTACCGTGATAGTTATATGCATCGGAAATAATGCTTATGAAACCTTTAACATTGACATTTGAAATAAAACTATCTGCTTATTTAACTTGTTATGCCCCCGGCATCTAGCTATATCTCATTTTCCATTATTTATTTTTTACTTGCTCTCCCTTTTTCGTCACACAAGCTTTTTTCCACTATCTTTCTTCCTAATTGACACATTTTGACTAATAGAGTTAGTTTGTCTAGCGTTTTTGCTGTTTCTTTAATCCCAAGCATGCCATTTACTTATTGTTTTATGTCATAAAATATGCATTTTTTTGTGAATAAATAGTGTTTTAAAAGGCAATAATAATGTTAACGACAAACTATCCTTATATTATTTGCAGCCATATCACCAGGTGTTCAAACAAATCTTTTGTCATCGTATGTAATTCCTTTTTTTCAAATGACGAAAGTTAAAACAAAGCCGTGTTGGTAATAAAGCTGACTGTGCTTCACCTATAGAAGGATAAAAAAATGAAATATGCATATCAGGAATGGCCACATCCAGCATACACAGCCTCCCCACACAGCCAAAAAGTAGAGAGGAAAAGAGAGCATGGTATTACAAAAATCAGTTTCAAAATGGACGCCACAAACAAATAACGGAAGTGAGAACCGGAGGGGTTACCGCCTTGGAACGGTCAGTGGCAAAACAAATTGCCACTGGGGGTTTAAACCAGGTTCTAGGGTGCACCAACCTCACACTTGCCCCAACAGGTTCTCGTATCACAAAACAAGTACAAATTGTCTTGGTGAAATAACTCCAACCCACCCGTCAGCTCAACAATGTTGCATGCAAAAGCATACAAACATATAAACATAAGAATTAAATAGCATTGCAGAGCCAAAGGGCGGGTACTCAATGATCTTACAGAGACCAGAGCACCTGGAGTAAAATCAGCAAGAACACGATGACAGGGATAAAAGAAACAAATCGAGCTTCTAGGTTCTTTTTAGAAAAGATTTCCCCATAAACCTTCATAAACTCTTAAACCCCTGCCACCGTCGTGCAACCAAAGAGGTAAGCATAATGATCAACTGTAGATGGGTTAATCACCAGGCCTGCAGAGCGCTGTAAAACATCATGTTGGTAACCTTTCTTTTTAAATTTACAGATGGTTTTTACGAATAACCGGGAGAAATTAACATCGCCTTTTATCTTCTTAAGTTTATAAATTAAATCTACATAAAAAACTGGCTGTGAAATACCTTGTTGCAATAGTGATTTTAAACTGCACCTGTATTTATGAATTAGATCTGGATATCGGCGATAAAACTTGCAAAAGGTTTTCCTTAATTTGTGATACCTATAACCTTGAATAAACGAGAGTCGCGTATATTCATAGACAAAGCGGTAAAATCGGCTGTACCTTATTGGCTACATGTATTTTAAAATATTGAAACATATATCGTTCGTTATAAATACAACTGGCTTACAAAAGCATAATTATTTTCAATTTAGATACAATAAACTCTGATATACATATAATTAAAAATACAACAACATTTTCAATTTCAAATGTTGCTAGATCATTCTGGCGGTCATTACCGGACGGGTGATCTTTTAAGTAAGCAAAAGACTAGTACTTAATTGTTACTGAATTTTTAAAGGTCCCGAATACATGTTTATTCATCGGGAATTAATTTTAATGCCCCTTGAGCAGAAATTAACGAGTCTTACAGCTAGTTTTCAGTTTAATGGTTTAACAGAGAACATCATGAGCCACAATGTGACGGATACACTATAAATGTATTTTTATCACACTGAAAACCTTATATTTTTAATATTTATACACCAACTTCTCCGTCAAAGAGTGATATTGTTACTTCACACATTCTCTATGTTGCCGATTTAAAACCGCGATATTTCACAAATTTTGATTAGTTAATTCCAGTGACAATCTTTCTTTTAAAAATTATTGATTCCAATGACATGTTTTCAGTTACGTCCTTTGAAGGTCGTTGAGCACGATACTTATGTACTTTGTCAACTGTACTTCTAAAATTGCTTTTGTTTAAATATTCCATCCAGTTTATAGATCCAAGCCAATATATACTTAAAGAAATTAGAAACGCAACTTCTTTAAACACAAAATATGTTTCGTGATTAAAGAAGTTGCGTTTTTAATTTCTTTAAGTATATATTCGGATATAGTTCAATCACCCCAAGAATATACTTTATGCTTTTTAAAATTTGCATATGGCGTTGTCTGTGATATGAAGGATTTATATTCTCAGATACCCTGTCAAAATTCTATTTTGTTTAGTTCCGCCCATTGTTTTCTCGTTTAGGGCAAACCCATTATTTTATCTGGGGACTATGCGCCGCTGAACATGGAGTGGTATTAATCTGAAAATATCGCATTGAAGGTTCCATGTTCACCGCCATATGCATACCATCATTAGAGAAGGATCAAATTTGCACAGTTTAATGTTGTTAAGGAATAAATTTCGTGTTTGATAAGTTCACCGAGTCTTGAACGTCATTAGGGCTGGTTAAAGTGTGTGGAGTCCGAAAACAGAAAAACCTAATATTTCACAACAAACATCAAATTTGTATCACAGCAAGTACTATCTATGCGAGTAAATGATAGTCTAAACCTTTCAAAAGTCTGCAGCCTTCGATTCGTTTATCACGTATTAATTTATCTTCGGCAAGCTCTATCAATATGACAGGTCTGCAGAGGGTTCATTGTACTAATTTATTTAAAAACAATTTAAAAATTACTCTTTCACCTTTAAAATCTCCTATTCTTCGAAAGTATGATATTTCTACAACAAATAAATTGAATGACGGAAGACGCAGACCTTATCCTTCTATTTTCAAGTGCAATTCTAAGAGGTGCAGATGCTGTGATTATTTGAATTGTAATTCTATCATTAAATCCACAGTTAACGGCAGAACTTTCTCAGTCAACATTAATAATGATATAGACTGACGAACTGATAATATTGTTTACGTTTTAACTTGAAATTCTAATAACTGTGGTATTCAATATGTGGGACAAACAGGTCGCCCTTTAAAAACACGTTTTGGACAACATTGTTCTAAAATCCGAAACAACAGCAAATTTAAAACATTTTTATACCAACACTTTAAGCATTCAGGACACCGTTAACAAAATATTTCCGTTCAACCAGTAGAACAACTTACATTTGACAGCACTGCTTCAAGAGCATTTAAAATCAGGGCCAGGCTCGTTTCGGAGCAGAAATGGATTAAAAAATTACAAACTCCTTACCCACTTGGTTTAAATGATAATATTTATCAAGAAGGCAACATTTCTAAAAATCCTGATTATGACGTCTTTGAATTACTTGAAATACGTAAAAGAAAATCGAGGTCGCACGGAAGCAGAACTAATGGAAACATAAAAAGAAAATCACGTATTCGTTGTTCTATTCATGACCTACATATTATTTTAAAACAATCTGGCAGACACGCTATGCTATCTAGGTTGGCTTCTCTTTCTATATCAAGTCTGCAGAAACTGGATGAGGAAGCCGACGACATCGTCATTAGAACCCATCCATTTTACGAGGTTGCTAGTCTTATTCAGTGTTATACTCGGCATGTTCTCAGGTCGCATATTGACTTGGAATCGGACCATCAAAGACATTTCCTTAAAATTTCTTTTTTAAATAAAGGAATAGATTTTATTGAACTTCCTAGTATATTTAAAGATAAAACAGTTCAATCGGCTGTTCCTATTTATTTTAAGAATACTGAATCGCCTATGGTTTGTTATAAATACAACAAACCAACTAGAAATACAATTTTTAATTACAATAAAATTACATCGGATTTACAGATCATTGAAAATACACCAAAATCTTAAGAGTGTTTAACTTCTAAATATTGCTATAAGCCTGCCGGTCATATTGTTACCGGTGATCTTAATTTAATCAAAGACTCTAGAATTCGTAATTTAATTTCTAAAGGTCCCAAATATAGAATATCATCCAAAATTGACTTTAATGCATGCCGTGCAGAAATTGCTGAGTCTTTGAACTTATTTTGCAATAAATGGTGCAAAAGAGAACATGCCGAACCTAATGCACTTTCTAACTGGAAAAAGCACATATTCAAAATAATTGACACCCGTATATCATTTTATGAAAGAAACATTGATTTATTACCACCTCGACATGGTTTTAACTTTCGTCATTTGAAAAAAGGAATTCAAGACTTTCATAACAGATTTGTTTTAACACCTGCTGATAAGGCTTCTAATAATGTAATTATAGTGTGACGAATACACTATATTAATATTCAAACTGAAGAACTGAACAGCACTAATGCTTATATACTGACTTCTTCATCTGAGAGTGATATTGTTACTGCACACACTCTACAAATTACAAAATTTAGAATCAGTATTGAGCCGAAACAAGACAAAGTACCTACTATGTATTGGTTACCTAAAATGCATAAAACACCGTATAAAGCAAGATTTATTGCTAACTCTAGTTCTTGCACTACTACTAAATTATCCGTACTCTTAACATCTTGTCTTACAGCTATAAAAGAACACGTAATTAGGTATTGTGATAAGGTTTTTGAAACTTCTGGCAAAAATTTATTTTGGTCGATTAAAAATTTAAATGACGTTTTGAAAAAGCTTAAATCAAATAATTTTCGGGCGTTCTGTTTGTCTACTTATGATTTCTCAACATTATACACTTCGCTCCCTCATAATTTAATAAGAAACAAACTAACCAGTCTCATTGAAAAAACGTTTGCTAGAGAAAATAAAACCTTCATCGCTTGTAATGAACATAGGGCATTTTTTACAGATGGTTCTTATGATAATTATACCTTATGGACTTGTCAAGACCTTATAGAGTCGCTAACTTTCTTACTGGATAATATTTATGTTAGATTCGGTACCTCTATTTATAAACAAGTAATAGGCATCCCAATGGGTACTAATTGTGCACCCCTTGTTGCTGATCTGTTTTTATACTGTTATGAAAGAGACTTCTACTGAACATCAAGATGATATAATTACAGCTTTTAACAACACCTCGAGGTACCTTGATGATTTATTAAATATAGACAATAACCATTTTCCATTACTGGTTAATAAGATTTATCCCAAAGAACTACAACTTAACAAAGCGAACACTTCAGAAAAGCAAGCAAACTTTCTCGATCTAAATCTGTCCATTGAAAATGGTTATGTCACTACTAAAATTTATGATAAAAGAGATTATTTTAATTTTAATATAGTAAATTTTCCGTTTTTAGACGGCGATGTTCCCCGTGCAACATCTTATGGGGTTTATATCTCACAGCTTGTTCGCTTTTCAAGAGCTTGCAACAATGTTAATGATTTCAATGAACGTAATCTTTCATTACAGAAAAACTCTTAAAACAAGGTTATCGGTATCACAAATTAAGGAAAACCTATTGCAAGTTTTATCGCCGATACCCAGATTTAATTCATAAATACAAATGCAGTTTAAAATCACTTTTGCAACAAGGTTTCACAACCAGTTTTTTATGGAGATTTAATTTATAAACTTAAAAAGATTAAAGGCAGTGTTAATTTCTCCCGGTTATTCGTAAAAACCATCTGTAAATTTAAAAAGAAAGGTTACCAACATGATATTTTACAGCGCTCTGCAGGCCTGGTGATTAACCCTTCTACAGTTGATCATTATGCTTACCTCTTTGGTTGCACGACGGTCGCAGGGGTTTAAGAGTTTATGAAGGTTTTTGGGGAAATCTTTTCTTAAAAGAACCTAGAAGCTCGATTTGTTTCTTGTATCCCTGTCATCGTGTTCTTGCTGATTTTACTCCAGGAGCTCTGGTCTCGGTAAGATCATTGAGTACCCCTTTCGGCTTTGCAATGCTCTTAGCTTCTTATGTTTTATATGTTTGTGTGCTTTTGCATGCAACATTGTTAAGCAGATAAGTGGGTTGGAGTCTTTTCACCAAGACAACTTGTACTTGTTTTGTGATATGAGAACCTGTTGGGGTAAGTGTGAGGTTGGTGCACCCTAGAACCTGGTTTAAACCCCCAGTGGCAATTTGATTTGCCACTGACCGTTCCAAGGCGGTAACCCCTCGGGTTCTCATTTTTGTTTATTGTTAGTGGTGTCTTTTTTGAAACTGATTATTTTATTAACCATGCTCTCTCCCCCTCTCTTCTTCTTGACTGTGTGGGGAGGCTGTTTTTTCTGAATGTGGCGATTCCTGATATGCATATTTCACCTTTTTCTATGTAAAAACCGTTATTTTGGCGGGATGTTAGAAAAGGCTAATGCGTTATTTTCAACCAATGATAATTCTAGAAAATGGAACGTGCTTATTGATCATGTCATATAAGTGAACTTGTTTACTTCCGGTTTGAGGGGTATAAAAGCAACTAAAAATAAAAGTAATCTAAAAATAGCAACATTCCAGAAACAGCTATCTAAAATTAGCAACAATTATAAAACTAGCGGGGATTTCATGACGTCACCAGGGCATTCCTTTACCATTGCGCGGTGATAAGGCTAACGGTGTTCATTGAAGATTGACCTTCACTCGTCCGGTAAAGGATATTTAAGCAGTGGAAATAAAGGTGTAAATATTAAATAGTGAGTTGCGCTCAATCCGGGGCTATGCGGCGTGAGCAGTAATATGCATTTCCATTACTGCCCATGAACAGGCTTAATCAAACCGATCCACCAATATTTTAATATGACATTGTATCATGATCGTTGGCATTCAAAATTCCCTTTTCATCTATTACAAATAAAAATATATTAAATCGTCAAAAGGGTGAGAGAGAAACTTGAATTAACAGTCATTGCAAATAAAAACATAACAAGCAAAAGCTTTGGGTCTAAGAAGTGTACATACCGTTTAACTATCTTAATTAGAGTATCAATTTACATGTACAACAATCCTTTGCAATTTATCTTTAAAGAATATCTCCCTTTATATGATTTATTTGGACGAAGCACGCTACTGAGATAAAAGAATGAATCACTTTCAAATCCTGGTCGTTAGATATCATTTACCGCGGTAAACACTTCTAGCATCTTCGGTCTTGTCAAATATTGTTGTTATTTTTTAATCCTTCTATTCCTTTAAAGATTTGAAACATAAACATTATTCTGACAGAATCGATCATGACGCTTGAACATGCGAAAAATTTGTTCGACCACGTCACAACTTATATAAAAATGACGTAGAGATTTATGCTTTATTGTGACGTAATTGCTTACAGCAGATTTCACTTCACTATTGATTAAGTGGTCATTTTGATGGGAGTAAAATATGGGTATATACATGTAAAACAAGTAACATTATGATAGATTATGACAATCTGTAGGTTCCACGTGATATTGTTTACATACCTAACTCGAAAAATATAAACCTACAGATTGCAAACTGGACCTGATTATTATTCCATTTATATCATCCATTTGATCAAACATATGGTGCTTTATTCGACTTTTACGTATGTAATTCTTAAGCTCGCTAAAAGCTTCTAGCGAGAGCTGTATTTGAAAAGAGCAAATAGTTTGTTTAATTTTTTGGGCACTTTTTGGCAGCCTTTAGTATTTGCTGCAGATGGTACTATCTCGAACTGAACTTGATATATAAAATGTTAACGTTAATTTATATATTTAATTGTCGACATGTTGTAGGTTGTACTCATTTTACAATGTTCTTGTTGTTTGTACATCATGTACATTCCAACTCTTTACTGAAAGACACATCTTCACATTATTTTTCATTAAAATTTTGAGTTTGAATTATTGATGGTATATTAGGAGATTCAGTCTTCTGTTTTAAATGAAACAGCCATTCCTTGGTCACTGGTTGTTTTGCACTTGTTGTAACAACAGCTGAAAAAATATACGAAAATGTCAAACAAAACTATACGTAAAAGACAATACTTTGTTTTGCTATTGATTTGTTTAATTCGATAACGTTTACGATTAATCTGATTGGTAAGAAAAGCAAATTACATGACAAAAGATACAAACATTTATTGGTTCTTCATAATCATCACTGCATAATAAATGAAATGCAAAGAAACGATAATTGATTATCTAGACTTGTTTTAAGATTAACAAGATTCGTTTTAAATTAAATGATATACATGTAGCTTAATACATATATAATATGAAACATAAAAATATAAAGTTATGTGGTTTATTGACAGGTTGTATAAGGATATTTTGCTTGTTTGGGTATTATATCCGAGCCGAAGGCAATCGTAAATATGAAACTCAGACCGGCAATATATCCTCACATACCCTATCAAGGAATCAAACAGTCAATTGTTTTATTATACTTCAAAACCTTTTTCAGACAAATGAAGAAAACATTGGTTTTTCATTTATTTCGCTTACTTAATACAAAACGGTCAATTTCATCCATCAAACCTCAATATTTACTTGCCTGACATTATTGATTTACCTGCATGACGTCAGTACATAATAGTTTCAGCGGACAATCGGTTCGATATTTAAAAAAACACTAAGAGTAATCTAATCGTTTTTAACATTGAAACTTAACAAAATCATTTTCTATAACAGTTAATGTAATCCTTAAGCAAGCCGCCTTATAATCTTATAGACTAAACACTGTGAATTTCTTCCAAAATTTAAAACAAAATGGCGGACGACAACAAATAATGGGAGGCCAGAGTGGGAAATGAGGACACGTGCATTCATAGTTACGGTCGATCCGTAAAAACCAATATACATCAACCGCATATTATCCATTTAAATTCAAGGAAATTTATTTGCAGTATAAAAATAAATATTTAAACAATACCGACCATCGAATAATAACACCAATCACTACGATTAGCACAATTCCGGTCACTAGACCTATAAAGAAGGATCCAATAAGTCCTGCATACTTGTAGACACCATCTGCAATCAAGATAAAATTGAAGTACACAAATTGTTTCCAGCTTATTAATATCTTTACAGTATATTCAATTCTGCAGTAAACAAAAAGTGGTCATGCCTAAAAAATTGTTAAACTGCTCTTCATCCTGTTAAGTAATGAATGACTAGTGCTATACTTAATTCATGAATAGTTCAATTATCTTATAAAAACAAACGTTACACTAATAACATGTAGATCGAATCATTTTGAGTTCAGGTCAGAGACCACTAAATAGTTTCCCATAGACTTACATTATAAGATTTGGTCCTCCTGTGATCTAGTTTACACGACAATATCCAAAACTACAACCGATTTGCAAAGTGGCACTCTGGGGCAAATCAAAAATGGCCAGAAATCAGGGTCTTCACCAACTCATTCTCTCAGCATTTTAAACCGAACGTAAACACCCCCAGAATGTAAACAAATCTTCAACACAAAATAAGGAAAGAACCAACTTCTTTAAAGTGACACAAATCACCTTTCAAACATTGTTTGAAATAATCATTTTTATTTCTAAGTGTATAATTAAAGTCATTTTACATTTTTGAAAACAAACAATTATTTCTATTCTCTATAGTTTTGGCCAATGAATCTTTGAAAATAAATTAAGCCCGAATCGTCCCTAGACAAAATTGTCCAATCCGCGACAGGCTTTTCGATTTACTGTCCTCTGACCTTCAGTATGCTTGCTGATTTCTGCCATTTTGGCGCTCCAACACGCTAAAACAACAAATGTCCGCAAAGATACGACAAGTGAGGTATTGTCGTTCTGGCGATGTGCCGACACGCTAAATCAAGAATTTGTCTTTTGTACGTATTGGCATCTCGTAGACACAATTAACGTAATTCAAAGTTGCTGAGCTATCGTTTTGACGTTTCTACAGGGCGGCGGGGCAAATGGTGCAATTACACGTTAGCGTATGTCATTAACGTACGTTAACGTTGAAAATAAGTCGTTTACGTTCGTTACACGTCGATTTACGTCAGTGTATGTTCTAATACGCAGAGGACAAATTAATTTTTTTGAACAATTCCAAAATATATATTTAAGCGTATGTGAACGTATAGCATATACATTATGCATAAGGCAGGCATAAACTTGATACGCTAGAAATTATCTTGATATATTAGAGTCGCGTTAATGGTACGTTACTTATATGTCAAGTGCGCATAGTATAGTATGGAGATGGTCAGTTGGGATGCAAATATATGTATTTCTGATCCCATTTCCGCATCTTCGTTAATTATAGATCGACAGAGACGATGAAGGTTACTTATATCTAACACCATTTTGTACTTATACATTAAAACAATATTACGTTCAACGAATCAGAAGAAAGAGGAGAATGAGGAGGAGAATAAGACGCCAAAGGTGAGACTATGAATTTGACGACGACGTCAGTTTGCCTGTAAGACAAGCTTATGGATTAACCCCATTTTTTTTCAAAAAACTTCTTGCATATGACCATTCGAGGTATGATGAGCTGCTAGAGAAGATGGGTCGAAGAATCTCCGAACAGCATACATGGTACAGACCTACCATTGAGCCCTGCTTGAAGCTTGCATAGATTTTGGATAATCTTGCCACACGTGTGTGTAGAGCGCTAGACGGTAAGTATTTGCATGCTATGGATACGCTACGCATGCGCTTCTCAAAGGTAAATCGTAAGCTGAAATACGTTATGCGTAAGTAACTAAATACGTTTACTGTAGTCAACAGCTAGGCTTTAAAATCAATGAAAGCAGTGCGTGTAAGTACTATGTCCAAAATTTTCACACGCAATACATACGTTTTTCTATTATACGCTAGAGTGTGATTGCAACATAAAACACGTAAAACAATAAAACAACAATACTGTAACATTGTTTGTCGTATCAGCTCGCTTATAGGCGTTCTGGCGTGTTGCTGTTTTGGCGTGTTCAAAGGGCTCCGACACACCAATACAAAATTGCTCAAATTTGCCACTTTAGTGCACACATAACGGGGTGTCATTAGAATTCAATTTCTCCCAAGTTTACGCTTAAAAAAAGTATAAGAATCCTAAAATAAATACACTTACACACTATAATTGGAGACCAAAATACAACTTCAAACTATACCTAAATGGCAACTGTCGCAATAGCATTCGTCTGGGTTTCTAGTAACTACACGTCGAGTTGTTGATTGCGACGACATGTTCGCATTTGTGAAGGCTTGGGTCACGTCGGAAAGACATATATTGGCTGAAAATAAAACTGTTTAGGAATCAGTTTTGTATCATGGTAATACAATAATGCGGCCGTAAAAAGTCTCCCCGTACATATAGTCAGTACTGTTATCAGTAAATTAACCCGTTACCGATGTCATGCAGTGATTGTTACGTATATCAGGGCTATCCGATCAACCTTTTTTGGGGTTGTCCCGGTTAGCTCAATCGGTTACGTCGCAGGAATTGCAGGGCTAGGCGCTGTCGCCGTGACGGTGCGGGTTCGCTCCCAGCTAGAGGCACTATCGTTTGAAATTCACAGTAGCGCTATTTGTGCAGTGTGGCGGCCGTAAAAAGTCTCCCCGTACATATAGTCAGTACTGTTATCAGTAAATTAACCCGTTACCGATGTCATGCAGTGATTGTTACGTATATCAGGGCTATCCGATCAACCTTTTTTGGGGTTGTCCCGGTTAGCTCAATCGGTTACGTCGCAGGAATAGCAGGGCTAGGCGCTGTCGCCGTGACGGTGCGGGTTCGCTCCCAGCTAGAGGCACTATCATTTGGTAAGCAAATTTTCTAATAAAAGAAAAAACTAATGCTTTCTCCAACTACTTGTAAATATCTGATGTTTCTTAATTTATTTCAATAACATATATTATGCTGTCTTTACCCAATAATGTCTGCTTAATTTCTAAACAAACTTCAGTACAGTCTTACTTCCATTATTAAGAAACAAAAGGCTAAAATTTCCAAAAATCCAACTTTAAAGAGAAAACAAATGCTAACCTTTATGTAGAATTGTAATTAGAAAAATAAAGAAGACTTCAGCGGTACGCTTCATTTCTATTTAACTGTTGAAATTTGCTCTAATATAACTATCATTTGTTATCATAATCTTCATGTAATCAAATACAGGGTATCATAAAGAGTGCGCTTCATATGACTTTGTTTATTTTACTGTTTATCAGGTAGTTTTTATCTGTTTGATGTCATTCATGTACCTTTAGTCTAGTGCAGGCTGAGCGTTTGTGCGGTTGATATAAAGGGTAACTATTAAATCTTGTAAGCTTCTGTAATGCTGATTAAGAATGAATGGGGGCCTACCGATATCCAGACTTACCTCCCATTGAGAGTAGCTTCCCTTGCTGATTGGGTAGTTCCGGTTTAAAAGCGGTAATAAAGCGTAGCGTTAAAAGTGTAGATAAAAAGTTTCAAAGTGCTTTTGAAGTTAAAATACATTGTCAAATTAACAAAAAAGTGAAACAGGCATATAAGGAATAACCATCATCTTTGTAAGGTGATTTTAAGTTAATAACTAAATGCATCTTTACCTATTTACGTAACTGTTCGTACACTCAACCAAAGTTCTAATTGGTCACTTTTTGTCCGTATTTTTTATAAGAAAGACATTGAATTAACTGTTTTTATAAGAAAGACATTGAATTAACTGTTTATTTATAATCATATGTCGGTAGCAGTCTTCAGCTTAAGTTTTAATCTTGTAATAATTGGTTTTGGAACAGTTTGGCGAGAGTTTTCTTAATTTTGCGAAAAATGCATTTCTTGCATAACAAGGTTAAGCAAACATAAATTTGCTCTTAATTTCTTGTTTTGTTTTAATAGGACCCCTCATAAGTAGGAAAAACATAGAACCTTAACAATCAACAGCACATTTGTTAAACAAAATCCCTTTCAAAATAACCAATTTTAAAATTACCTCCCTTTCAATTAAAGACTGTTCTAACTTTGACCCTGCGGTGTAAGCAAATGGTTATGGATTCATTGAAGAAAACAATCAATAAAGATTAAAAAGACATTAGATCATTGATTTCAGGACAAAACAGTTCTTTCCACAACCTCTCTTGACGTAGGGAAGAACCGAAACTAGCATACATTTTAAACATAATTATACATTTGATGACCAATTAGAACTTTGGTTGAGTGTATCCTTTATGAAAAATTATTTATAGGCTGGCATCGAAATTTTAGCTTTTTAAAACGTTCACTTAAGTATTCAGCCAATCACCGTTAAGTCATGCAAACAATGCTTATTAAGGAAAGGGCTTGGTGTTTTATGATCATTGTACGTAATCTAATTGCCAAGACTGGGTTTTACCAGATGGAGGTGTGATAAAGGCCTTTTGAAGTTTAGTTATAGATTTGTAAGAGGTCGAAAACGTTGCTTGTTGGGGGTAAAAGTGTTGTTTTAGGAAAGTGACTTTAGATTAAATATTCTAATTAATTGTCACACTGTTGTGTGAGACCCGAGACATTCATTATTTGATTTTTGCAACTTAAAGAGCTCCGATCTGAATTTAATAAAACAGCATTCGGGAAAGTTTTACCCAAACATTTATAAACTTTATTAAATTAATTAAAATTGATTGTAAAACTAAATGAAATAAAAAAACATTGAAATAAAGAGAAAAACGTGAAAACATTACGAAACCATGTTTGAATATATTCTAAGTTGTATAAGAATAAGAAAGAAACTTTTGGAGAATGAATAGCTGTATATTGAAAAATACGTTAATTACGAACATGGCACAAATCTATGAACCGAATGGTGTGAATTTAATTTGTAGGAAAAGGTTCAGTTATTAAAATAATTTGAGACTATTCAATTCCTGGCCAAAATGTTGCATGGACATGAAAGAACATTTTATACATGTATAAAAGTGACCGGGCGTTTCATTGGCGGAAGTCAAACTTTATTTTACATCATGTGTTATAAATTGTAATAGTCTACCTTTTTTTCGTTAACTGTTTCTTACTTTTCTTTCCCTCAAATCTGCCATTTTTGATCATAAGAAATGCGTATTTTTACTCTTTATTACCGAAGGGGTCGAACATAACGATGTTAAACACATACCTCGCAACGTATAAAATGGGTAAAAGAGAAAATTTAAATATTATGCGCTGCACTATAAAACTATCTATTTTTTCCATTCAATGATAATAATCAAACGTTTTTATGCATTATGCTGTTCTCTGACCAACCAGACCCTATTAAAACGTATTTTAAAGGACCACGGATGACTACTGCATGTCTGTTTTAATGTCAATCTCAGACCGGAACTACCCAGTGACAGGTGCGCGTTACAAAGGGAGGTAACTTAGGACAGAATATTGAGATAACTCTGTATATCGGTAGGACCCCATTACCTCATTTTTCATACCCTTTAAGTGTTTTTGCTGAGGCTAAACAATCTTCTATTTTAAGTCACTTATGTGATTTGCTGTAATCTATGACGCATAAGAATTGTATAAATGATGCCGATTTAGTATTTATACCGACACTTAAGTATACAGTCGCAATCTCTCCAGATATAAATCGTTTATAACTATAACTATGTTTCTTTATAGCATGTTATTGATAATACAGACCAGTTCGACACTATAATTGGACCGAGGTAATTTGGCAATGTTTACATTGGCGTGTTGACATTGGCGTTACGTGTAAACAATGGACGTATATTATAATCGTTGTTTAATACAGAGTGTTAAGCTCACAACACACGTCTCGTTGACCGAGTGGTCTAAGACGCAGTCAATAACAATAAGTCGAAATGCAATGATAGAAACCGTACGATAGGTTGTAGGTTCGAAACATGTTTTTTACTTTTTTAAAACTTTTTACACAATAATTTTTTCCTCGAGATCCTCGAGAAAATCGAAGACGTCGTATCGTGTACTGTATTATTGCGTTAAACATGGCGAGTAACAAGAGAAAGAGGTTATTTCTAAGCTCTCAAGCTGCAGCTATAGTTAAAAGGGTTCTTGAATATTGCGATATGGAAGCAGCCTCCGAGGCACTAAATCACCGACCGTTGGATAGGGTTAAGGCCATGACTGGCGTCAGCAAACGTAAGCTATTCAGACTCAAATTAGCATCAACGTCGTTCGCGCGCCAAATAGGAAAACTCGACGTGATAATATAGCGTTGGATGACTTTGACCTGTGTGTAATCCGGCGCACGGTGGCTTCTACACATCAAAAAAGACGTTACCAACGTTAAACAATCTCGTGGCAGAACTGAAAGAGACAATACAATTTAAAGGTGGCAAAGAAACATTAAAAACAATTTTAAAAGAAATGGGATTTACGTGGACAAAATGCGCCTTCACAGGAAACTGCTTATGGAAAGACCTGTGTATGGCCCGGATAACATACCTTCGAGAAATCAAGCGGCTGCGTGAGGCTGGGCATAAAAATCGTTTATATGGACGAATCGTATCTGAACTCGTCGCATACGGTGCCCAAATGCTGGCAAATTAAAGACATCGGGATGCATATACCATTTGGAAAAGGAGAGAGACTAATTTTAGTTAAAGCGGGATCGGAGAAAGGATTTGTTCCTGGTGCATCCCTAATTTTCATAGTGGTAATTTTCAAAAGTGGTTGGAAGAAAAGTTAATCCCAAACTTGTAACCAAACTCTGTCTTAGCCTTAGACAATGCGCCATATCATAATGTGCAGCAAGACAAACGTTCAACTACATCAACAAGGAAAAACGACATACAAGAATGGTTGACCAATCATGGGGTTGATTTTGACCAGAATATGCTCCGGCCACAACTTTTAGAATTGGCCAAACAACAGAGAACTCCGCCAACATTCCGTATAGATTCAGTTATTGCAGCACAGGGGCATAAGGTGGTCAGACTTCCGCCATATCACGCTGATCTCAACCCTATTGAGCTGATATGGGCAGAAATAAAGAATCACGTAGCACGAATGAACTTGAAATTAAGGTAATTTGGTTTAATGCTTCATTGTATTGTACTACCAACGGCATTACCATTTCATCATTAAAATTTTACTATATGTTATATTTCACATATGGCACTTTGCTCATCATCTCATACAGGGAGAGACCCCGCCCGGCTAGCTCAGTTGGTAGAGCATCGGACTGTCAATCCAGGGGTCGTGAGTTCGATCCCCAGCCGAGGCGGGAAATAATTTCTCCGTAACAATTGAACTCGGACATTGCGTCTGAGAGTCATTTGTCCCTCACCTCTGATTCAAGTGAGGAAGCAGTCAGTCGCTTGCGGAGAAATTGGTTAGTACTGGTTGGAGACCCAGGAACACCGGTTAGGTGGACTGACCGCCGGGATATAACCTAGCTGTTGAAACCAGGCGTTAAACCCGAAACAAACAAACAAACATACAGGGAGAGTGTACGGCGTTGACTATGTGGTATTATCAATTATCTGCCCTTCTTATCAGTCGTCAGATTATCGGAGATTAACGAAGTCTAGGGTCAATAAATTATGTCATTTGCGCCGGAGGGGAAAACCAATATAATAGCACACAATTGTTTCATCATTAAGCATTCAGTTCGTTTCATAAAAGTTGTATCTTAAATATTGAAACTGGACGGTACATGGGTGTGTACACGTGTGTTACAAGGGAAAACAGAATCTGTAAATGCTATAATTATAAGATGATAGAAAACGAATACCACTTTTTGTTAATATGCCCCTATTACTTGAATATTATAAACGAATATATATGAAGAAATTTTAGCCAACAATTGATAAATTTAATAGATTAATAAAAGCAGAAAGTAAAAGCAATATTTTCAAAATTACAAAATTTATCAAAACTGTTAAAGTTTAACATTTGAGAAAAAAATTAAGCTAGCAGGTAACACGAAGAAATAACTTGAATGAGCAATAAATAATCTTGATAATGTATATATCTCTGAGAGTTTTATAAATAACAACAAACCTAGTATTGAATACTTTATAATTAAGATAACTTAGTGTATAATATCAGTTTTCCTATATCGCAAAAGTTACACACAGGCTTGAGGTAGACCATATTAAAATACGTTCAACAATGTCTTCGTTATCATCAGTTCTTTGTAACTTAGTGCCGAGTTCTTTAATTTGGTTTTAGGCACATAGACGTCCGATTATTTTATTTATTTTAAAATCCTATTAATAAGCCCCGCGATATATAACTTCTGCCTGTTTCATTTCATCCTTATTATTGCACTAATGAATAAATTTATTTTGTTGGAAAGCAATTTTTATTTGTGTACAATTGGTGAAGCGGTTTGTAAACTTAATACATTAAAGAATTTACAAATTCAGTCATAATAAAAATTGACAGAATGTGTAGCCTTTTCCAAAGACCTATATAGATAAATATAGAGATGTAATATATAGGTCTTGCCTTTTCTCGATTTCTATATACACCGAAAAAAAATCGGTACACATTTAAATTCATTGAATCGATGCATTTGCTAGGTTCATTGTTTATAGGAACCATTTACCTTGTTTAAACACGGTACAGGAAATAAGCCATAAAACATATTAATTATTGATCTGTCATAACTTTGTTTTTACAGCGCGTCATTTATTGGGAGGGGGTACAATAAAATTAATGATGCATTTTTTCGATCAGTTAATAAAATCCCAAATTCGTTCTATTACTGTTGCGCTCTTGTTTGTGAAAATAAATAAAGAATAACAGTTCATGGAATTATTATGTTTTACTAAAAAAATCTTACAATGTAATCTCGATACATGTTGAAGAGATTACGATGCGATAGTTTTTATTTGTTCTAACTTTAATTCCAGTTGGGTACATCATTACGTGCTTATGTTTCAAATGTGTTTAGAAATATGCCCTAAACTTAACAATTTCAATTTTCCGATTGCATTTTACAATATAAGTTTTGGATAAAATTTACATTTTAACCTCTTAATTGTAAAAAGAAAGCATTTAACTTTTACAAATAATTAAGTAATCTTTTACTTAAGTTATCTTAATATACATGTGGTTTTTGTTTAAGATCGGCTTGCTCATAGATGAGACTTTTTAATGACGATTTTAATTTCTTTATGCATTTTCTTATGATTGACATTTTTTGTGACTCAATGCAAAGACCTATATAGATAGATGTAATATATAGATCTTTGCTCAATGTGACATATTGTTAATACACAAAATGTCAAATTAAGTTACCTTTTGATTTACCTGGGGTTCATTGTAATTTGTTACAATATTCACCTTTTTAGACTTTCGTCTGGGTTTATTATATCAATCGGATTTTATTTTACAACTATATCAAAAAGACATATACTTATTTCTAAATGCCATGAATAATTTGTACGTATTTGTTTCCGCCTATGAAATTTGTAAAATATTGACGGATTCGCCAAATTTTAGTGTTTCTACTTAATTCAAAGTAATATCACACGATTTTAAAACAACCGAGATTGAAAAGTTCATCATAAACGTCAGGGATTCAGAATGTGAAGAAAGTGAAACAGAGACCGCCGATGAAGATGCAATGGCATCTGATGTATCCACAGTCTCTGGTTGCGACACAACAGACACAATAGACGAATCAACAGATACGGCCGTTGAAACATTTTCGGTTGTTAGTTTGTACCGCGCATGAAATATTGATTATTCCGCGCATGAAATGTTGTTGTGATAAAATAAATTGAAGCAATTGAAGCAAAAAATATAAGATACGAAATAACTGCAATAAAACTGAAAAAATAGAAAACTCGTATCTCTGAATTCCGTGAATGAGCTTGATTCGAACCCGTGTCGACAAAAAGATACGTCATTGCTAACCGGACGCATTAATCACTGCGCTATTGAAGCGATATAATATAATCCCGCAAAATAATACTTTTAAGTCCTAAATTTGCCTAGTAAACCAGTATTTACATTCTTTTAGTAATTGTAAACATCGCCAATTAACCTCTGTCGACCTATAGGTCGACCAAGCTAAATTGGCGATGTTTACAATTATTATTATAGAATGGCAACACGGGATAAGGAAAATTTACCCGTCAAATGTATTTTTTGGAATGATTATATCACAACGCCTCGAAGCTAAGTGGTTAACGCGTCCGGCTAGCAAAGGCCTCATTTTGTTTCGACACGAGTTAGATCCACGTTGACACGCGGCTCTTAAGGAAATATTTAATTTAGATTTATACGTTTTTTGGCGTTAGCTGTCTAAGCTCACTTTTGACCTAGTTTTTCGACCAATCTAATGTTGTAAATAATACTCGTATTCAATTTTTATGCAGCGGGAAAAAGGAATTAACTATGTTGATTGGTAGCTATTTACACCAGAGAGGCATCTAGCAGGGTGGAGAGGTATCTAGTGGAATTTTTATTATTATGCAGCGGGAAAATTAAATAGATTATTTCAATTGGTTATAGTGGATGTTGTTTACGATTACCGTCACCGTTGCAAATACGTAAACGAAGAAACAATGGTTTAACTTATTCTGCATATCACAGAGAAAGCCAAATGCACAATTAAAACAAAACAACAAGAAGTATAACCTAGGTGTGATTAAAAGAATTCCAAATATGTATTGGCTGGAATTATATTGCAACAGCCATTCTTAAAACTGGCCAAAATAATAAAACAGACGCTATTTTAAAGTATTGTTAACAATCATATGTATCGTGCTCAACGATCTTTTAAGGAATGAAACAGCAATTTTTAAGTGTACGGAGAGATTTTTTACAGCCGCCACATGGCACAAACAACGCTACTTTGCTAATGAAATCGATGAAAATTAAACTACCGAGCGTGACAACTATGAACATATTACATATCAAAAATATAAATATTTATTAGAAATATGAAAAATATTGAACTGCATTTTGTCGTTAGTCTACGAGTACTTTTGATATTTTTTTATTTTTTTTTATCGATGACAGTGCAATTGCGATAGTAGACGACCCGTAACACAGTAACAAATATTGAGTTTGTTTGTTTGTTTCTTTCTTTTTTGTAGTTGTTATTGGAATTATTTCTTTTTTAAAATTTTATACTTTGTAAAATGACCACTATATGATGTCAATTGTCCTGTTGAGTATTCAGCTTCAGATTTGTATGACAAATTCGAGTCAAGTAAACTATGCACCTTACTTAACTGGTACCTCTTTTTGTTATCTGGGTTTGAGTTAATTCTCAAAGACAACTTGTACTTGTTTTGTGATACGAGAACCTGTTGGGACAAGTGTGAGGTTGGTAGGTTGGTGCACCCTAGAACATGGTTTAAACCCCCAGCGGAAATTTGTTTTGCCACTGACTGTTCCAAGGCGGTATCCACAAAGGTTCTCTTTTTCGTTAGTTGTTTATGACGTCCTATTTGAATTGACATAGTTATAACAAACATGCTCTCTCTCTCTCTCTCTCTCTCTCTCTCTCTCTCTCTCTCTCTCTCTCTCTCTCTCTCTCTCTCTCTCTCTCTCTCTCTCTATTATTATTATTATTTAACAATGTATTTTGAGTTAAGTGTTTTTAACAAACATGCAATTTTTTTTAGAATACATACAAAGCACATGCTTGCGTTATCGTTTGTTTCATTATTGTGTGAGCACAACATTCGAAGATTCATTTTTTCTGAAGAAAGAGAACTGCAGTAATTCCGGCTTCTCATATGGGGAGTGAACTCTTGCACAACAAATGGATAATACCGCACGTCTAAAATTAAAACAAATACAAAATAAACAAATTAAAACGGACATATACCTGTTAAATCTCTTTTTTATTTTATAATTCAAAAGCAACAAGATATTGTTTTCCTACAAACTAAAAATTTCAAATTCGAATAGTCACGAATTATATCCGAAATATTGTTTTTATATAACATCGGAGTAAATAGAGCTTATATTTGTGAGGCGTCACGGAAAAAGGTACTGTCGGACAGTTGATGCCATTATTTTAAATGATGTCGATCTCATAAAGCTTAGCAGACGTTCCGTTTTAGAAATTGCATTTTTGCGGTAAAAATAACTTTATTTCTTTTCAAAGTGTGTAACAAAATCTCAGATTATTAGTGAAAGAAAGTGACTTGTGAGTACTTTTCAAAAATACAATAGGAACTAAAATGTCAAAATTATTACTGAAGACGCGTTTTCACGCGGTGTTCCACATTTAAGATTTGTAACATATTGGTTGCATATTATTTTGCTACTGAATTTCATTGAGTTTATATCTGGCAAACAGTGTACAATGTATAATAAGTCACCAACGTACAACCAACACACTGTGATAAACCTTGTATAACAACTCACGTTTTTGGACATAAACGGCACCCGATCCTATTACTACACAGTTGCCTCTACCTTCGACAAACCTACGTTCCTCTTCTGTTGATGTGATAAGGTTTTTGCCACCAAATGTCTATAAAAAGCCAAGGAAAGTTTCATCGCTATCTTTTAATATTAAAATGATAATGGTTAATTCAATTTTTTATTAGAAAAAACAATGAATGATTATATTTAACCTAATTATGACTTTTAAACAAGCAATAAATAGTAGTTTTAACCCAGTTTTAAATCAACAATAAGTTGTTTACCTGTGACATTTTTATAAGACATTTTTAAATTGCAGTTTTTAACTAGTTTATAGTATTTCTAAATATATTTCCACTTCAACAATAATTACAATAATTATTACCTACCCTAACTAGTTTATTAAGTGCAGGTTCCGAAGAAAGTTTCAGGAGGGAAAAATCTCCGAAAAAACTTAGATGCGTCAATTCTGGGATGCTAGAAGGAATAAAAGGATTAAACACTACTAAAATTAAAAGTAAGGGGCGAAATGAAATTTTCAAAAGTGCTATGGATAATAACAATCGCATTTACGAAATAATAAAGTGATAAATTGAGGCATCACTCCGTGAATGAAAACAAAATAAAACTTTATTCGTGAACTGATTTATAGTCCTTAGCCTTTTCGACGAAAATAGTTTAAATCCTGCTTTACTTTGTATTTTACCTCCGCGAGCTTCAACAAAACGTCAGAAATTGGATTTGTAATACTGTTTGTGTATTTGATTTTGCGAGCTTAAAAAGAAAACAATGTCCTGACATTTCTTTGTATTCGCGATTTTCAGTTTCTGTCACGTGCAATTCTATGTTATGTGGTTGAGATGCATTTATAATAGGTCTGATTTTAAAATCATCAAAATCCACAAACTTAACAAAATCTTACTTACTGCAAATAACATTACGCTAATATTAATGAATGCAATGTTATTAATTACATACCGGAACGGTTTCCTCAACATAGAGAAACTGCGTCGATGGCTCTTCTTCAAACCTTCTGTACATCCCGACCTGGACTACGAGCTCTTCCGCTTTATATGGACTAAATTTCATAAAGATAAATATTCACAAGGGGACGCCACAGACAAAAATAAAGGCCTTCTCTCAGAACCAAATAGAAAACGCAAAAGAACGAAAGACGTTGCTCAATACCAAATAGAAAACACATAAAGAGCGAAATAAGAAAATAATTAATAACTGCAATAATGAAGTTTCTTAAGTTAATTCATTCATTCATTCATTCATTCATTCATTCATTCATTCATTCATTCATAATGACTAAGATTATGCTTACACTAAGTTTGCGAAAAGTTTGCGAACACTAGCTTGTGAAATGCCAAATACACTAATATGAAATCTTTTTACGGGCTTAAAAGAACCAAGAAAGAGCAAATGAAGGCAATGCTGATAAAGGAGAATAGTCAAGGTATGCATTTTATATTTTAAACGATAAAATCAACATTGTCCATTTTACCCAAGTATCTTTTTTAACTTTAAAAGTTTCCTTCGTATTTGATTTCTTTATCAACTGATATCAATACCATTGACCAATATTGTCCATGATGAACAAAACTCTGCTATTACGATACACTGATGTAATTTTGCTCGTGGCTACTCAAAACTATTTTCACATTTCAAAAGGAAGAAAATTTGACAGAACAATAATTAAAAATTATCTGACAATCTACAGACTAGTCATAAACTTTGCTCGTGTAGTTTGCCAAACTGCAAGTATTTATAATATTATATTATATTATATATTTAGTATTTATTTTAAAAAAAAATGACGATTCATCACATTAATTCATTTACTGCATTTTTTAATTTGAGAAAGAAACCAAATTATACCGATATGGCTTCGAGTGTTAGAACCACTCTCGACTTAAGCAGCGTCCCAGCTGCTACGATCGTTTTTCTATCCAGTTCCAGGATGTTAACAAAGAATGAATAGTCTCCCTCCTTCGCGTCCCTTCCACCTTACCCAGCAATGCGAGCAGCGTCGTCTTCATAACACTGAGCAACAACTTTTGTGATAAGAAACACTCTATTAACAATCAGATAATTGCTTTCCATATATAGTTGATGTCATTGGTAGAGTAGTTTTCTTCCTTTTTCAAAAATAAGTATAACTTAAATGTGTATTTCTAAATTCTTTTTTATCCAAATCAGTTTTTACATAAACAATTCAAACATGTGTGTTCCATAAGAAATTTGATTCTTAAATTACTTACTTCAGACATACTGGTTATTGATTTGAGATAAGTCAATTTTAAATCTTATTGTTTTGCCGTCCGCCCCACTTCAGTTATCGCTTTTTACTTATTCATTATTCAAAAGTATTAAAAATAACAGAATAAGCGATTTCAATGAAACTTAAAATAGGTTTTCTAAATCATATCTTTATTGATTTAGTAAAAAAGTATTGTAACTTAAGTCATAACGAATGCTTATCTTTAAATCTTTAATGTTTAAACGAGCAAAATATGGATATAAGCAAAAGGCGCATTGTGAAAAACACGGTCTTTTTACGCAGTTGTTACTACACTCAACCAATATTCTAACTACACCGACCACATAATTGTAAATTGCTCCGCTCTTGATGAACATATCCTTTTCAAACTTGAACCAAAGGAAGATAAATCATTTTCATATCACTTTATTTAAATGCGATTAAAATCGTTGTATACAATATGGTGTTAGTGGCATTTTACTAGGGTAGGGGGTAAAACCGAAAGTCACAAACACTTCTGTAGCGAGTATGTCCTCCATTGGCACGGATAACTGCTTGACATCGTTGTCTCATTGATAAAACAAAGTTTCTGAAATAATTCTTAGGAATTCTATTCCATTCTCTAACAATTCGAGCACGTAGTTGTTGGAGAGTTTGGGTCTGTTACGATAGATCCTCCTCACAAGTTCCCCATACATTCTCAATAGGGTTGAGGTCTGGTGACTTTGATGGCCATGGAAGCAGGTTTATTTTGATGTTTCGGAGGACGTCCATTGTAGACCGTGCACCATCTTGCATCAGCCGCATGGCTCGATTTTGCTGCATGAGGGGAATAACAAACGGCCGTAGAATGTCGTTTTGATACTTGACAGCTGTCAGGTTTCCATTTACAATGACTGCAGGAGTCCTTGGTCAGTGGTTTCCAAACGCATGTTGTGATTTTAATAATTATTTCATAAACATAAGTGAAAATGATGTATATTAAGCTATTCAATAGCTTAATTCGTTTATTGACAAGTCACAAAATTGTAGGTAACGGTTATATTCTCAATTAAAGATTCATAATTCCTTAAAAATATTGATTCTCAATTAATTTTGAGCAATTCTTACAATTCTGCGCTTATGCGAATGCTAAGTTGTGACCCAGAGTGTTTTTCAGCAGTTTTGACCGTTTTCAGTATATCCTCTTAACAAGAGTTTGTGACTTTTGTTTTACCATCACCTAGCTTTAATATCTATAATTTATGAATGCGCGATGGTATTTAATGGCATTTTATATACAGAAGTAAAATGATTCATCTTTTGATGTTTCAAATTTGAAGAGTGTACTCCAAGTTCATTCGGGGTAGTTAAAACTTTATGATATGTGTAGTAAGAACATTGGTTAAGTGTTCTTGCAGTTAACCCTGTAAATAAGGCAACGCAATTTTACAAAAATGACAAAGGATTTATAAAAGCAGAGGTTGTTTACATCGGATCAATCGACGTCATGCCTGATATAATTTTAAATATCTAACCTTAAAAAGTGAATTGAATAAGGTGGATTACTAAAATAAAAAGTAAGTTGTTTAATACGAGTTTGAATGTCATAGTGTTATTTAACTTAAGTTCCTAACACAATTGTTTAAGTATTAAAGTATTCTCTAACAATTATTCACAGTTATTGTAAGAATATTTTATTGTTGTTGAATATTTAACAATAAAATTTTGTGCATGAATCATGGTCTTGATTATCAAAGATAAGAGCATAATTCATAATGGAATCTCTGCATTGGGATATATGTTTGATAATTCTGACAATACAAAAAATTACACACAAAAAAAAAAACAAGTTTAAAGGTGCGTTGTCAAGTACCAGGACAAAAATAATAAGTGGTATCAAAATTTATAATTTAAGCCGTAGAAGACCTGCAAACAAAGTCAATGATGTAATATTCTAACATGGTAAGCTTACGAGTGAATATACTCTAAGCCAAATTTGTTAAAGCGTTACTTTCACAGTGAGTTTCACTCAGAAAAGATCGTAAAATTTCACTCACATTAAATCGTAAAATGTACTGATATTTCTTATTGGTATTATATATGTTATAAAGTAGAAGAATAATGATAATCACAATTGAGAAATTGTAGTATTACACCCTGAACCGTGTATAGGCAGCTATTAACGAATTTTGGTGCTAAATTCTTCTCAAAATAGCCATTGACAGCAAACAGTTCTTTTTATACCTTTTAAAGAATGGCGTTGCCAACGGTCCTTTGTTTGGTGTTACCCTGTATGTTTGCTGCTGTCTATGGAATAAATTCAGACATTCCGAAGTTAAAATCGTTATTGGAGGCGATCAGACAAGAACGTACAAAACCGGATGACATCCTTAGAGCTCATTCTGTAAGACAGACCGAAACTGTTGATCGACGAAATGGTATGCTAGATTTTGGAATTTTAAAAAATAAAGTAGTTTTTGAGTTTTTATGTAAACGAAATCGTTCTGTTGCTGTCTAAAACATGCAAAGAAGCACCATAAAGTCCAAAATACGAAAGCAGTGTCAAACATTTTAATAATTTCTTTTTACTCATCTAATATGTCCTTTATCAGATGATACTTCTGCTTGAAACTAAGAATTTTTTTAAATTATGTTAAGAGTAAAATACAAAGTCTAAGGAACGATTTTTTTTTCAAATTTGTCACAAAATAGTTATCGTTAACAGTAAAATTATCATTTAACGGATGATTTTATTTTAACCAAGTTATATTCTCCCGTGGCCGCATATTGCCCCTCGACATAATGTTTTTGTCCATTCCGATTGACCTCGTACAAATGAAAAGGAAAATATCGAATCAACAATTTAATATAATTGAAAACAAACTACCATGTCTAAAAGGTTAAACGACAAACACATGCGGTTGATTGATCAACCGCCGGTTGATTCAACTAAAATTACTTTTATGGTTGCCAGTTTATTTTTATTAATCATGACCTATTTTACTATTTTTTGACACGCTTTAAAAATAAAAGTTACTACTTTAAAACATAGAGCAAACTCGTCGTCATATCCCAGCTTGCAAAATTCACTCAAGACTACCTACGGCGAACGACCTCGTTATGTTTTAGACTTCTAAAATGAGTTTGAACTTCTGTTGACAGTATGCGGAGGCATTATAAATAGCCGAGCTGGAGTGATTACAAGTCCTAACTTTCCGAACAGCTACAGCGACAACGTAAAATGTGATTGGACCATAAAGGTACCAGATGGAATGCAGATAATTGTAAGTGATCGTGAAATCGGAAAAAAAAAAACATTTGTATTTATCTATGTCATACATGTATACTAAATAGCAATAAGACTGTTATAAACCTCACCATTGGAACAAATACGACCACCAATTAAGGGTTAAAAACTTGTCCGTGTATGTATAAGAAATGCTTATGTACAATTATCAGGGGATTAACAGAAGTGCAAAAATGTGTCCGTGTCTACCGAGAAGCAATTTTTCACCTGTCAATAAACGAATTAAGCTATTCCTCCCCAAAACAAAGCAAAGTTTTAACGATACACAAACGAAAAATGGAATATCTGTGCCATTTCATAAATAAAAAAAAATAAGATAGGAAAAAAGATAAATAAGACAGACACAGACCAACAGACAGACACAGACGGACAGACAGACAGACAATAAGATACCACCCCCCCCCCACAAATTAAATTATAAAAAGTACTCAAACGATTAACTAATAGTTAACAATACTTCGCAATAATTTATGAGTGTGATCATCAAAACAAAATATCATTATTCTAATTATTTCATTTCATTCTTACTATCTGCAGGTCGCATTTACAGACTTTCAGTTAGAAGCTCAACAAACCTGTAACTATGACTCTGTCCAAGTCTTAAATGGTCCTGAGCTCACATCACCATTGGTTGGAAAATTCTGTGGAGAAAATATTCCTGCAACATTTGGGTCCGTCAGTAACTCAGTTCGCATCGTATTTTCGACGGACCACAGCGTTACAAAACGCGGATTTCAAATGACCTTTATAGCTATAAATCAAGGTATATATTGCTTGTTAAAAATGTTAAAAAATACATTACATATAAATAAAATATATCTATAATCTATAATGTAACAGCTCAATAATTGTTATAACATTCTTACACCTTTAATAAGCATTACAATTTTAGAGAAAGACAATGAGTGCCTAAAAACTGAAATATATAAAAGATAATTATATAAAAGATATTAGACATTGATATAATACCATACAAAAGGAGTAAAATGTTGTTTGTGTTTTTAGTTTTTCAAAAGCGGATGAAAAATATTTTTATGATTTTAAACATCGGTATAATAGCATGTGAAATTTTATGTGATTTTTCTTGTCAAAAACTGGTAAATGGACTTGAAACAACTTATTAATGCTTTCCAGCATTAATTTATGGAATTTAAGGTTGTATGATCAATGCTAATGCCTTCTGATAGACAAAACGTATTTACCAACACTTAGAATAAAGATTGTGAAGTATTATTGAACTTAATATTATAAAGAGATGTTAAAACGACATGTTCTGTTTTGACTATTGGTCCTAAATATTAAAAATTAAATGTAAATTATTATATTGATATTGCCTTGTTCTTAAAACTATCCAGTCTTTAAATTTTTCAGAAGAAGTTTGTGGAATAACAGTCTGCCCAGAAAACTGGATTCAACATAATAGGTCATGTTACCTGTTTGTGCAAAATCAAATGTCGTTTGATGCAGCCGAAGTAAGATTTTAACGGTCTAAACAACACACTTGTCACTACTTTGTTGTTTTGTTACTTTCCTAGCAAACTGTCTATTTTTTCTAAAATTTAACTTGTCATAATTATTTAACCACATTAATTACTGTATCGTACAAACATATTGTGCAAATTGAAAACAACTGGCAGATAAAAAAGATGGGTTTTACCTTGCAACCCTCGGCAAGATAGGTGCGTTTATTACTAAAGGCTTTTAAAGAAAGATTTTCGCGTTTATTATTGGTGGAATAGCAGCTAAACATTTGTGAAAATATTTATATGCGGAGTTTAAAACTAGTCAAAGATCTCAGCAATATGGTTACTATAGTTAAACCTCAGTGTTTAAACTGACAGATGCAATTACGAATTCCTGAATGTCGGCTCTGACCAATACAGCAGATTCGGATATTCAAAGTTTAACGTTACAACATTAATTTGATAAGATAAAAATTGCAACAGTGTAAGAAATGACAGTAACTGTTGCAATTGAATTTCCTAAATCTCTCTTCAAACTGTTTACTAACAGTATAATTCAATAAAATTAACAAAGTGTTAGAAATGACAGATGCAATTGACATTTTATAAATCTCTCTTCAGCAAAACTGTCAGCAGTATGGTGCCCATCTCGTACATGTCAACGGTGCAGAAGAAAATCAGTTTTTGAAGTCTGAACTACTTCCTAAGTCACAGGGTATGTTAAGAGCATACAGTTGTGTATTCCTTATAAATAACATGGTTTTCTCTGTGCCTATTGTTTGCCTTTTTATTACAGCCGTGTGTATTGAACAATGTTCATGTTTGATTGTTTTGTTTATTTATTTAATTACATAGCATGGATCTTTATTAGGAATGTGAATATGTTAAACTTAAGTCACCGAGGAAGCTTGTAAATGTATTTTGACAAACTTTAGTGGCATTTCTTAGGTTGACGCACTCAAGAATCGGGCTAAGACCGCAAGTGACAACTATCAACAAGTAATGCCTCATGTTTTGATTATATTGACCGACCATATAATAAATATATGCTCCCTCTCTCTCTCTCTCCCTCTCTCCCCCTCCCCTCTTTCCTCTCAATTATTAAGTCTCACCATCGTTTCCTTATTTTCTCTGCCTCTGATTTTATTTAATGTTTATGAAACATCACAAATTTAAAAAAAAAAGATCTCGTAGGTGCCCTCTTCTAAGGCAGTCTTATTTTATTCGTGGGACTTTCAGGGCCCTGATCTTGTTTAAAGATGACTTAAACTCTCTTTTTCTCTCTTCTTTTTGTATATGTAGGGGCATTCTTGTACGAATGGGATTATCACTGATATGATATTCCACGTTTTTATATGAAAGACTTGACATTTCAGATTTCATTATAATTATAAAAGGATGGACCAGGTTTCTAAATATGTTAGTTACGGTACATTCTTATAGCATATCATGAATCGCCACAATCACAAAACACAGCCTCCCCACGCAGCGAAAAAGAAGAGAGGAAGAGAGAGCATGTTTGTTATAAGTATGTCAATTCAAATAAGACGCCACAAACAATTAGAGGTCGTTATAAAATTTGTCTGTATTTCTACAGTATTTGTACTTGTAAGTTAATTAACCCTTTCACTGCCATAAGGACGGCATATGCCGTCCCTGTTATTTTTCGGCGTATTTGCCATATGGACGGCTTTTGCCGTTTCTACCGTTTCTATATATAAATACCAGCATGCAAAGCGGGGGTGTCTATGCTGACGTAGGCAGATCATTCAAATATTGATCAATAATGTTATTGCTTTAATTTTCATATGTAAACATAGTAATTATTTGATATATCTATAAATAACCAGCCTCATTCTGACCTTGGTATTGGTATTTGTTTATGTGGTAAAAAACTCTCGGCACTGACGACGTCAATTCGGGTTTTCGAAATTGGCAGCGAAAGGTTCGTGCTTTCTTCTGTTGGCATGTACGAGTGCAGTTTCGTAACAGAATATTCCATGGAACTAACATAGTTATTGTACAATGTTTTCAGATCATAATTATATTAACTTATTGCCCTTGTAGAAGACACGGCTTGGTGGCAATGCTGGATGGGATTAACAGACAGGGTTACAGATGGTGACTGGAAATGGCTCGATACCAACACCGGCCCAGAATTTACTGGTAATTGATCATCTAGTTTAGTTTCACTTAATGAAAATATGTTTAAAATTGTAACTCCTTAATTCAAATGTTTGGACTCGTGTCATTTAAGAAGAAAATACAGAATTTACCCCCAACGTGTGGGATAACAGCCCTCAAATTCTGTATTAAAGTATATATTTACTTTATCCTTATGTACTTTGTTAATAATACTTCTAAAATAAATTACTTTTGTTTTAATAATTGTTTAATGTTTATTCTGTTAAGTTCCGCTCATTGTTTTCTCGTTTAGAGCAAAGACATTCTTTTATCTGGGGACCACACTCTGCTTAGCATAGAATGGCATAAATTTGAAAATACCCCATTCAAGGTATCATGTTCACTGCGATATGCATACCATCGTTTGAGAGGGATCGAAATTGTACTGTTTATTGGTGTAAATATTCAGGTGCGCTCAATCCGGGACCAGGCGGCGTGGGCAGTAAAATGCGTTTCCATTTCTCCCCACGAACAGGCTCAATCAAACCGAGCCTGCAGTATTGTCATATTTGTAGTGTTTCTTTAAACTGCTCTTTTACACTAGACTGGGCTCCAGGAAAGCCTGACAACTGGTTTTGGCCGGATGGAGAGGACTGTGCCGCCTTCGACTTTTCTCCTTTTGTTCAAGACGGGAAGTGGAATGACAAAGGGTGTACACAGACAACGGGATCTAGCGTTTGTGAAAAGTAATAACAGTCTCATGAACTCACTGGTGAAAGTCAATGGCCATAATATGATCAATCCATATATTTCAAAACGCAATTAACAAATGTTCAAATTTTATTATTATAATTTCTATAGTGAGTTTCAGTATATACTTGGCAAAAGGTAGATAGCCTCTAAGAAAGATAACCCAGAAGATTACATGGAGAAAGTGTCTGTCAGAGTTCTTCACCAATATATAATATGAATACATATACCTAGATAATATAAATAATACCAATAGTAAATTATGCGTTTGTATGTTTTTTAATAAGTAAAATTATTGAATTGTCTCTTATCTCAATCCGATGTATTAGCTACCGGCATTTGTTTTATGTTAACAACAAACATTCTATATACGTTGTGTTGTCGGAAACAAATGAAACATATCAGGAATACCCACACTCAGACAACACATCCTGCTTACCAGCAAAAATGTAGAATAGGAAAGAAAGCATGGGTGGTTTAAAAATTGATCAGTTTCAAATAAGACATCACATGCAATTAACAAAAATGAGAACCTGAAGGATTACCGCCATGGTAACGGCAACAAAACAATTTGCAACCGGCGGTTTAAACCAGGTTCTAGAGCGCACCAACCTCTTACTTGCCCCAGCAGGTTCTCATATTAACAAACATATACATGTTGTCATGTAGAAATTGCTTCACATACAATTACGAATAGCCACGTACACAATTTCAGAACTCTCAAATTCAACTACTAGAAAAGTAAAGCAGATAAACTAAATGACATATATATAGCCACAGTCATACAAACGGCGACAGCGCCTAGCCAACCATATAAGAGGCAGACACAGTACATAATCGAACGTATCCCCAACCGTGCCAGAAAGAAAGATCTAAGTATGCCTATATACTGCCACTCAAAATGATTGATATTCTGTATGGTTTTAATAAGCATATATCTGTCAAGAGAGGGATATTCTGCATGGTTTAAATAAGCATATTACTATCGAGAGAGGGATATTCCGCATGGTTTAAATAAGCATATTACTATCAAGAGAGGGATATTCTGTATGGTTTAAATAAGCTTATTACTATCAAGAGAGGGATATTCTGTATGGTTTAAATAAGCATATCACTATCAAGAGAGGGATATTCTGTATGGTTTAAATAAGCATATTACTATCAAGAGAGGGATATTCTGTATGGTTTAAATAAGCATATTACTATCAAGAGAGGGATATTCTGTATGGTTTAAATAAGCATATTACTATCAAGAGAGGGATATTCTGTATGGTTTAAATAAGCATATTACTATCAAGAGAGGGATATTCTGTATGGTTTAAATAAGCATATTACTATCAAGAGAGGGATATTCTGTATGGTTTAAATAAGCATATTACTATCAAGAGAGGGATATTCTGTATGGTTTAAATAAGCATATTACTATCAAGAGATGGATATTCTGTATGGTTTAAATAAGCATATTACTATCAAGAGAGGGATATTCTGTATGGTTTAAATAAGCATATTACTATCAAGAGAGAGATATTCTGTATGGTTTAAATAAGCATATTACTATCAAGAGAGCGATATTCTGTATGGTTTAAATAAGCATATTACTATCAAGAGAGGGATATTCTGTATGGTTTAAATAAGCATATTACTATCAAGAGAGGGATATTCTGTATGGTTTAAATAAGCATATTACTATCAAGAGAGGGATATTCTGTATGGTTTAAATGAGCATATTACTATCAAGAGAGGGATATTCTGTATGGTTTAAATAAGCATATTACTATCAAGAGAGGGATATTCTGTATGGTTTAAATAAGCATATTACTATCAAGAGAGGGATATTCTGTATGGTTTAAATAAGCATATTACTATCAAGAGAGCGATATTCTGTATGGTTTAAATAAGCATATTACTATCAAGAGAGGGATATTCTGTATGGTTTAGGGATATTATGTATGATTTAAATAAGCATATTACTATCAAGAGAGGGATATTCTGTATGGTTTAAATAAGCATATTACTATCAAGAGAGGGATATTCTGTATGGTTTAAATACGCATATGACTATCCGGAAAACGATATTCTGTATGGTTTAAATAAGCGTATTACTATCAAGAGAGGGATATTCTGTATGGTTTAAATAAGCATATTACTATCAAGAGAGTGATATTCTGTATGGTTTAAATAAGCATATTACTGTCAAGAGAGGGATATTCTGCATGGTTTAAATAAGCATATTACTATCAAGATAGGGATATTCTGTATGGTTTAAATAAGCATATTACTATCAAGAGAGGGATATTCTGTATGGTTTAAATAAGCATATTACTATCAAGAGAGGGATATTCTGTATGTTTTAAATAAGCATATTACTATCAAGAGAGAGATATTCTGTATGGTTTAAATAAGCATAATTATTACTATCAAGAGAGGGATATTCTGCATGGTTTAAATAAGCATATAACTACCAAGAGAGGGATATTCTGTATGGTTTAAATAAGCATATTACTATCAAGAGAGAGATATTCTGCATGGTTTAAATAAGCATATTACTATCAAGAGAAGGATATTCTGTATGGTTTAAATAAGCATATTACTATCAAGAGAGGGATATTCTGTATGGTTTAAATAAGCATATTACTATCAAGAGATGGATATTCTGTATGGTTTAAATAAGCATATTACTATCAAGAGAGTTAATTGAAATGATAACTACACTGAATAAACAGGGAAGGAAACCACGTTGGAACGGTCCGCGGTAAAAAAAATAAATGATATTTATCAAAGATATTGGTGTCCTTTTAAGTCGTTTTTTAATGACATTCTATTACTTTAGAAAGACTTCGTTAAGTCCAATGAACAATCGAAACCGAGAATGTTATTTTTAGAACGTGGTAGTGTTTTAAGAGTTAAAGAGATTCAAATCAATCTTCATCGCCGTAAGATCTAGCATTCAAAGATCCTTCATCCTCAATCTAAATACCACAGTAGATTTCTGTGTGATGTGTGGCGGATGTGAAACGTCTCACCGTACATTCAGTGCTGTTATCAATGATCATCTTTGAAAACGCTAAGCACGATACATCAAGATGTTGGTAAATTTGAGTAGCGCTCGTCCCAGAACAACGCGTCATTGAACAGTCTAAATCAAACCAAGCCTGCAATATTTTGATAGTTGTCGCATTCGCTGGCTTTCAAAGTTTTCTTGCTGTACACACTGTAAAGTCGCCGCGTCAGTATAATATCACTTATGTCGGCATTTAAGTTGTTGTTTTGTGTTGCTTTGTTTTTGTGTTTGATAACAAATAGAATTTTAGGGATTGTTTAGGTCTTTCTTTCTACAATATTCTCATTTTTTAAACATTTGTAAAACATATATTGATAACATTGGTTTGTGCAAAGTTCGTATGTGATCGATCTTTCGGAACGGTCACCATTAAATCGAATAGTTTTCCTTCTGTAGACCCTATGGGATTCAGAGCAGCTAAAGTGGGTAATGTATTGTAACATGTTTAACTTGATGAAAATTGACCGAGCCATTCAAAGCAGAAATGTTGGTTGTTTGTTTATTGACAAACTAACTTATCACTAATAAAATAAATATTTCTTTCCTTTTTTGAGTTTGTGCTTGGTAATGAGATTATTATTTTATCTGGATTGGACTTGCAAGCATGAATACAAACGCAGATGAAAATACATTTTATCGTAAACAACTGGCAGGCAATTAGCGTTTTCCTTAGTTATTATGGATGGATCTGTTGCCATTTGAACCCCGTTATTCATTAATATATGCCAGTAAAGATGCAAACTCACTGACTTGCTTACTTAAAACATTTTAAGTGTAATCAGAAAAAAAATACTTATTATTAATAAACGCATTTGGCCAGTGTGAAAATATGTTGTGTATTAATGATATGCGATTTTCATATTCATAGGAAATACTTTCTGGACAAAAGATTACCCTTAGGTGCTTTTTTCTGATTTATATTCAAATAAATATTATATTAGCGGTCATTAATGCATTTAAAATTGAACTAGATGTAAACTGTGTTGCACTTAATACAAGTCATTGTCTTATAACAAACGGTAAGTTTGTGACTTTGAATATCGAGATTAGTATTAATCTTTGTAGTTAATGTCCGTCATTGTTGTCTAATAACCATTTCAATGTACTTGATCTACCGGTATTGTAAAATAAATCATTGACATGGTTATAAGCTTAACAGCCTGAAAGAATTTTCTAGCATTGCATCAACATCGGCTAAAACGGCTCTAAAGAACGATAAATCAGAATAGGCTCCTGGTAGAGCGCAACGCAATATTCACATCCAAAAATAACATTAAGTGAAATATGCATATTACGAACAACTACTCATAAAAAACGCAGCCTTCCAATAAGGCCAAAATGGAGTAATGAATAGAGACCATGAGTTTATAAAAATACAATAGACAAGACACTACTGTAACAGACAATTAACGAAAAGATAATCCGAGGGTCCACCTTCCCGACCCGGTCAGCGGCAAAATAGTTTGCTATTAGGAGTTTAACAGGGTGCACCAACCTCAAAGTTGCCATATGATGTTCTTATATGAACGAACATGCAGAAGTTGTCTTACTGAACTAGCACATGTGTCACTACCTTGCCCCTATATATCTATGTTCCCATATAAACAAAAAACGCACAAGTAATTGCGTTCCGTAATTATATTTAACTGGATTTTTGTATTACAAATATTTAATTCTTTTTGGACAATATTACATATATCTACCGAAAACAGCCTTTAGTCAACATATTTTACTTATCGACGGATTCATGCTTTAAATACAGAATTAAACCCAAAGCATTTTTTAATAATCTGCGAATCAACAATGCGAGCCTAGTTTTGAAAACAAGGCAGTCGGAACGACAGCAATATCCCCCGCCGCAGATGTGAATGTGGGAAAGGTTAAGGATGGTTAAGAGCAAATTAAACAATAGCTCCGGGCAACGGGCAAGCAGGTGGAAGCCGATTAAAGTGCAAGGGTATGTCGAGTTCAGATAAGTTTCAGAGTATTGGCCTGCTCAAACACCAGAGGCATCCTTGACCTTGAGCCAGCCAGGTTGGAACATGGGTTCTGCACATCAGGTTCATGAACTGAACATTTCACTTAAGTTTCATGATATTCATTCCAGGGGTTTAGAAGATCTGAACTGGACACGAAATGCATGGTTCAAATCTTCAAACACCACTGGTGACCTTGACATTGAGCCGGTCATGTTGGAACATGGGTTCTTCACGTCGTCTTGATGGGGAGAACATTTGACTAAAGTTTTATGAAATTCCTTCTAAGGGTTGAAAAGTTATGGACCGGACACGAAATATGCTCAAACACCACAGGCGGCCTTGACCTTGAGCCAGCCAGGTTGGAACATGGGTTCAGCTCATCATGTTCATGAACTGAACATTTCACTTAAGTTTCATGATATTCATTCCAGGGGTTCAGAGACCTCCAATTAACTTGGCTGTTTGTGTACATACACTGTATACAGCTGACATCTCTCTTAAATTTAGTCTTAACATTTTGAGAATGTGCTACAAATTTGTTGTTGCTGTTGTTGTTTTTGTTGTTGTTGTTATTGTTTTACATACAAACAGAGAATAAAATATTCAGAAAAGCCTGATTTTCAAAGTGCTATAAAGTAAGAAAGTTTATTTGGTCAGTATCTATAGAAAATGACAAAAGTTACCCTATAAAATCTTCCAGAGCAAAGTTTTTGATATTACATATCACAGATCTAAAAGCAAAGTTCATTAGGTCTTTGACCAGCAACTGGAGGAATAATCTCTGGAAATGCATCCTACTATCATCTTAAGATTGAATCTAAATATAGCTGAAGACAGGTAGAAATATTGGAATTTTTATTCTTGAAATTTTCACTCTGCTACTTAAATTTTTGTTTCAAATTTTATCACTGAACAACCAGTGAATGAATTGTTCAGGAAAGATTGAATTTTATTATGGTATAAAGTTTGTGTCAAAATCAGGTTGATAACTGTAGAAAATCAAAGGTTAACTAGACTGTGTCCTCAGGACACTGATGCCCCCACTGCTGCAAGTACATTTGTAACAAAATTGTGTACCAGATATTAACAACATGTGGTGATCATGATTAGTAAATGCCACAAAAGTTAATGACTAACATAAACATAGGGTCATAACTGTGGTGAAAATGGTTGCAAGACGATGTCCTTTACACCAATCTACACATCATGTCTAATCATCTGTGCAAGTTTGAAAGAAATCAGCCAAATAAAAAATGTGGAGTTGATGCCACAAAATTGTGTAAGTGAAATTAACAAAGGGCCATAACACTGGTAAAAATTGTCGCAGGAAAAATTCATTTCTTTACGATCATCTACACATCCTGCTTGATCATCTATGCAGGTTTGAAAAAAATCCGCCTTATAGTTAAGGAGGAGTTGACTCCACAAGATTTATTTACTGAAATTAAGAAAGGGCCATAACTCTGGTAATAATGGTCGCAGAAAGAAACCCTTTCTTTACGATCATCTACACATCCTGCTTGATCATATGTGCAAGTTTGAAAGAAATCCGCTTTATAGTTGAGGAGGAGTTGACGTCACAAGATTTAATTACTGAAATTAACAAAGGGCCATAACTCTGGTAAAAATGGTCGCAGGAAAAACTCCTTTCTTTACGATCATCAATATCAATATTCATGACAAATTAGATTACAATCGGACAAAAAATGTGACCTAAATTGCGTTAACAAAATTTTTGCTTTAATCTGACCTAGTGACCTTGACATTGAGCCGGCCATGTTGGAACATGGGTTTTGCATCGTCGTCTTGATGGGGAGAACATAAATTTTGCCTAAAGTTTCATGAAATTCCTTATAGGGGTTGAAAAGCTATTGACCGGACACGAAATGTGCGCGCACGGAAGGACGGACGGACGGACAGACCATTCCTTTATCCCCCAGCCGCTATGCTGCAGAGGATAAAAATTGGTTTAAATAACACCGGGAACAGGATTTAAAACGCACGGTGCATACGTAAAAGTAATAACGTTGTGAAATTGGAAACTACCACAATTGTCTTTAATGGTCGTAAAAAGGACACCATGTGCTGGAGCGTTATATGTCAAACATGTGTGTCTTTCATGAACATCATGTTTAAAGTCACGAATAGAAAACGTGCCATGAATAGCCGTCTGATATATAAACATTATTTGATTTTTCAGCAATATGTTATTGTCATGCGTAGGCCTAATGCCCCATGTCCAAAAACTGGTTCAGCAAAACAACGATGGTAATAAGACTCCTGCCTGGCCGTAAACTAGGTCACACTCCTTCTGCTTGTATGCATTTCATTGTATGTACAATTTATCATCCTTCAATCATCGAATAACAGTCAGAATGATTTTACAACGAGTGATTTACTGGCTTGGGGCGGATAAGTCAGACTCCAGAAGTAGGGTTTTCGGTGAGAAATTGGTCGACGTACAAATGCTTAAAGAATTATACTCCCCGTCTTAAAAAGACATCACTTTAATAATTACTACCAGCTGTAAGTAAATGAAATAAAAATATGACAGCTTCATATGAATTTAAAGTGTTTTTTTTTAATGACGGTATTTGAAACAATCACTATAATCAAGATCAGGAACATATTTCGGGTGTTGCCACCATTAAGCCTATTTCCGGTTTTCTGTAAATTTCTCGACAGCCTTCAACAAGAAATAATTGAAAACTTTGCAAATTACATTCTCATTGACGCTAAAAAAGTAAGACAGCCTTTATCATGTTTTCCCATCGGGTGTTAATGTTGGTTTTATTTTTTTTATCAAATAGTGTGCTTTTTATAATTGGCAGCAGAAAAGGCCTGATAAGACAGTAAGTTACCCAAAATTGCAAGAATGCACAGAGATTTCACCTTCATTTTAATTTATTTTCAAGAGACAAATAAGAATAAACTACATATTTCAAATGCAAAAGAAACAGTATTTATTTTTTAATTGTAAAATTTAACCACTATTTCTAAATTCTCTTGCATCAAAATGACCCCAAGCTCGGAATCAGGAGGGTTCAAAATTGGAAAAACTCAAATGTGCTTGCATCAAAATGCAAAATGCAAGAATCTGATTATATTGAAATCACTGAATGTAATAGTACTATTTAGCGATACCAAAATTTAATAGTTTTGTTTAGTTCTTCAATGTAAATGCTATGGTAACCTTCTACTGATGTCGATTTTTCAACAACCTTTGTTTTATGTATCGGAAGATATTAAAGGCAGCCTATTAATACATGTTACTTACAAAATACATGTACGTGTGTGAAGTGCTCTATTTCTATGCACCGGTTTGTTTGCAAAATTACGAATTTTATTCCGAATTCAAACGTTTAATCAGTTCGTTGCGCAACGGAAAACCATTCGCAATAACATTTATCAATGTTCCAATTGGAAAATCTAAATAATATATTTTTAAACATTTAACAGCAAATGTGTTTTTTTATGGAATACCATACATGTAACAAGTTAGAAATCTCATCTTAGACGATCTATTTCTAATCGGGCAAACCTAGCTGTCAAGATCACCAACTTCTAAACGACTTGACAACTTTAAAACCTCTTATTTGAGATAAAGATACTGCGTCTTTGTTACTTTGTCTCTATTTTTTATCTATATACCGGGTATAATTGATTAACACTGATAATTTTTTCTTAATATTTAACAGCATAAAGGAAAAGTTGTTAAACTTTAGAAGCGATTTTTACTCCATTTACATGTGCTTGTTTCTGACAACTTGTTATTAATATAAGTAATAATTATTCATTTTATAATTCATAATTGATAATTTTTTACTAGTTTATTAAGATTTTGCAAATAAGGGTTAATAATTTCACGGTCGTCTACATGTCAAGAGATATTTAAATATATAAAATTAAACAAAAATAGTAAAAAAGTCAAACTTGATGTATTAAGTCTGTACAATTAACAACTAGTTAGTGTGAAAATCCTTAAACAAAATAACGCACTTATTAATAAATACTTTCTCGTGGTCTCTCTACAGTAAACTTTTCATACACTGTTATATAGCGAACACAATTTGGTTTACTGCAACAGTTCTCTATAGCAAATTTGAGCCCAGGGCAATAAAAACAAACTTATAGCCACATTTGTTGAATAAATTGCATATTTTGCGTCACTTAAAAAGCGTAAACAACGATTGAGTAAGGTGGAGAGCAATAAACCATAAGACATTTACCATACAGAGGGTAATATTCACAGAACTTTATTGTTTCGCTAGTTTCGCGACTTTTATTTTACCGCGAACTCAAGACCCCGCGATTTCCTAGAGATGTACATGTCTGAGTAAAATCTTTCAAAACGGCGCGAATTTAAAACATCGCGAATCGAACTTGAAAATGCGTAAAATCGCGAATTTTGGCCCGATGAAAATAACCCGTACAGTACAGTAATATGATCATAGTAATAATAATAATAATTAATTATAGTAACTAAGACTGTCAAATTTTAACTGGCCATAGTTAAATTTAATAAAATTGTTGAAGTTGGTCTGGATAGAAAATTGTATATTTTTTTTTTTTTTGGTTTTCTCGGCTAGCTCAGTCGGTAGAGTGCTTGGAGTTGTATGGCTATGAGCTGTCGCCGTAAGTGTTCCCAGTACCGCATAATGGGTTTTTTTTCGCGAGTATAATATTTTCGCTATTTTCGCGACCGACGTGAATTCTCTAAAATTAAAAACGCTAAAAATTCCCAACCACTTTCGAGTTCATTTCTGTGATCGCAAATTCGTTAAAATTACAACCGCGAAAATTAAAATTACGACAAAATCGCGAAAATTTTCGATCGCGAAAATAACCCATAATACGGTATATCATGATTTATCATCAATTCTACCATATCATATAAGTTTTCCCTGTAAAGATTTATTATACTGAACAAAGATAACAAGTATCCAATTTAGATGCTGATATTCTCAATAAGATGTTCCGAATAACAATTACATGTAATAATGGTTTTCAAAACACTACATTTTCAGTTGAAAGGGGGGTAATTGCAAATGGTTGGAATTTGTTTAACCATGTCTAACTAGTTAAATAGTGAATGTTTTGTAATTTTATTTTAGGTTGCAAAGAGAGCTCTGTCATCGTTTATGATAAATGTATCACTAACGTTTCAAATGGCGCAAACTGGCTAAAGTTTCAAAAATGAATTTTGGGGAAAATACTCATTGCCACCCAGATTGTAGTGAAGAATTGAATTTATCTAAGTATGTACATAAATACATTTCTTCACTAAAACCTAGGTGGCAATTAGTATTTTACCCAAATTTCATTTTTGAAATTTAAGTCAGTTTTCGCCATTTGCAAGGTAAGTGATACCTTAACTTGCCGCTTGCTCCGCGTTTTGACTTGTTTGAACTTGAGATTCTTTTTTATCAAGTTAATTAAGAATGAGCAAAATTGCATGAAGACATCCTTAGTGGAGTTTGCTATTGAGAATAGAGTCGTGTTTATTTTGACACAAACTGTGACACAAATCAAGCTTAACAACCTAAAGAAGAAACGCTATCATGGCTTTAGTGAAGACAATATTTATCATTCGATTTTAGACATTTGTCATTAGACTTAAGATATTTATCATTAGGCTTTAGATAGGTAACAATCTAATACCTTTCGTATGCAATCTTAATTCTTATTGGCTTAGAAAATACTTTATAACACAATTGCTACAAAAATTTATTTATAAAATTATTGTCCAATTTGTTGCATAAATATATTAAAAAAGTGATTGTCATAATTTTGCCTAAGGACAGTTTGCTACGTTGATATTTGACTCACATACGGTAATTTTCTGCAAGATCCTGTATGTGTTAACGGCCGCCTAATTAATTTATTAAAATGTTTTACGTATTAACGTTAATATTCTGGATTTCGTCAATTTGGTATTTAAAGAAAAATCAACCTTTTCCTATCTAGATAAACCTTTATGGCGAACTGTGTTTATCCAGATCATTCGTTACATCCGTGTCATCTGATCTGGGCTGAAGGTTATAAAGCTGAGATTGGAAACCAGTCTCAAATCTCAAGCATCTGATTGGCTGAAATGGCGACTGGTCGCCATTTCAGCCAATCAGATGCTTGAGATTTGAGACTGGTTTCCATGCTCAGTTTTATAACCTTCGGCACAGGATCTACCCTGTTCGCTTTTTATTCATTAGGTTATATCTGACCAAGATGCGACCACTGCAGATCCAGATCAGACGACACGGATCTGCAATTGCTCTCCCTCACGTAAAAGTGCGTATAAATTATATGGAGTAGTGTTAACAATCTTTCGTCCATGTTTCTCTGGACGCCTTCATCAACTTCTGTAACGAAACCCAAAACATGTTTTATTCTACGTCATCAGTGGTGTAAAGCAAAAAGATTCATACGGTTTATTCAGTATCCCCATTTACGTCATCTATTGTTAATACAATACAGGTTTTAAAGGTATCGAATGATTTTCTTTAAAAGTTCAAACAAGGTTTATTCTGAATCATCATTTGCGTCATATATTGTCAAAACGATACAGGTTTTAAAAGTTATAAAGAATTATTTTGAAGTTCAAAAATATCATTTTGAGAGAACGTTTTTCTTTAAAAGTGCAAACATTGTGTATTCTGTATCAACTTTTGCGTCATCTGTTGTTAATACGATACAGATTTTAAAAGTTACAAAGATTTTTATTTAAAAGTGCAAAAAGATCATTTTGTCATTTTAATAAAATGGGCTTTAAAGTAAGTTATATATTCATGTAGTCAACTCAATATTTATTTATTCATTTATTTATTTTTAATATCAATATCGATAGATATATGTAAGTTCTATAAAAATAAAGATCTTTGATTAAACCATTAACCATATTTTATAGAAAAAGGCCATTTTTAACCTTTTAAATTGTTATAGTACTCGGTTGATATGTTATACACTTAACCTATGTTCTAACTACACCAATCATACTTTTTAAATTTCTAAGCAAGTATTCGGGATATACACTGCAAACTTGAAATATAATAAGATACATCATTTTCACTTCTTTGAATAAAAAAATTATTAAATTCTCTTAGCGCGTTTAGAAACCACTGACATTTAATTAAAGGTAAAAACAAAAGTCACAAAATTGTCGGTAGTGGGTATATTCTCCGTAAACGAATATTAATGTCTCGTTGTTTAAATATGAATTTTATGTAGTTTTGAACAATTCTAATCAATTATGCAACAATGCGATTGTTTAGCTGTTACACTGAAGGTTTTTCAGCAGTTTTTGCCGCTTTCAGTATATCCTCTATACAAAAGCTACGGTCAATTTTGTGACTTTTGGTTTTACCCTCACCTCGATTAAATGTCCTTGTTTAAAGAACGCTCGAAGGGATTTGAACGAAAATTTCAGAAAACGAAGTAAAAATGGTCCATCTTATCATGTTTCAAATTTGAAGACTGTACTCCAATTCTATGGGGAGAAATTAAAACATTTTGATTGGTGTAGTTAAAACATTGGTTAAGTATTCGTTCAAAAAAGACGACTTTCAAATTTATACTGACGCGAATTGACCTTTACTCCATAGATACACCTTTATTCCATAGGCAAACAGTATAGATCCAGATCAGAGGGAAGGTCAGGATCTACACTGTTCGCTTTTAGATTCATTAGGTTATTTCTGATCAAAATGCGAGGAGTGCAGATCCCGAACAGACAGTACAGAGATGCCGACTGATCCGGATCTCTACAGATCGCAAATCCGTTAAAATGCGTATATATGGACTAAAGCTTTAAAATATGGATTTGGAACGCTCATGTTATATATTAATAAGATAATGTTATTATATTTTATTTGCATTAAATGAGAAATTCATAGAAAAATCATTTTGATCTCTAACACAAGCAAGGACAATCGTGCTAACCTGTTTCAGGAGTTTTAAAACTCATATATACTCAACAAAAATAAAAAGTATTCGCTTTCCTATTTTAAATATGGTAAAATTTGAAAACGAAATCCCAAAATTCTACATGTGAACAATTTTGCTTTTCTGTTATCATTGCAAAGGGATAAAGTGTTGTTGAAAAATCTGCAGCCACAACTAAGTTATCTTTCTCTTTGTTATAATTTGGGTTTCAGTAAAATGTCAGTGATTCTTTGAATTATTCACATTTATTTGATTTAAATCAGTTTCTCTACCTCTTGTGATCAATTAAATCACAAAATATTTATCAATAACGCAACTGGTTCTCGATAAACAACGCGAGAAATTCCAATAATTTCCAATTACCTCCCTTTTAATTGAATATGTAGTGTTTTGTAATCCATGATTAATTGTTATTCGATTGGCAGTTCCTCAGGTCTTGGTGTGGACGTGTTATTCACGAACAATTTAACTTAAAAACAACTGAGATTAACTAACAAAACACCGTCCAAAGCGTTCCTGATTAAATGAAAATATGTTAATGAGAATATAAGCATAAAAAAGTGGATACTTTTATTTTTGTTCAGTATATCAAAATAAGTGTAATATAATGCAAATGTATATTATGTACAGTTTTATAAATCGCGTCTATATATAAAGTAAACCCTGGTAAAAAAAGAAACGTTTAACCTTCAAAGGACGTTTAAAGGACATTCAATAATCAGATACATGTAACCCTGAGGGGCTATATTTTTATCTCTCTATATATACATATCGTCACCTTGTTGCAATAACTGTTTAACTCGATCTTATTTTAATTCCACTTATGCCGTTTCTGCGCACGTCACATGTCACGGGTTGGTAGTCACATTATTTTGGTCCGGTTACCGTTCATACAGAATGATAAACTATATTAAAAGGAGTATGATGCAGCTTAACGTTTTAAAATTTATAACAACAACCCTTTTACATGTTGCAGCATACATTATCTACATTTAGACAGCTTTGTATAAATTCCATAAATTAAAACAAGGATTATATTTGTGAATTTAATTGCTATATTAAATGAGACGTTGGGTAACTGGGGAAAGCAAAAGACAACAAATTGATGAAATGTCGGACTCTAAAGTTTCTAAAAGTAGCTTGAAAGATAAGTTAAAAGGAAAACTGAGTTTTGGAGAGTCTGGATATGATTTGACGAATTCTAAAAGTGCATCGGACAAACAAAATGACTCTCCGAAAAGGAATGGTTCCGGAAAAGAGATGTTTGTTAAGGACAAACCAAAAGAAGTGTTTAAGCGTAATGACAGTTCGACGGATTCCTCTAACGAACTTGGTGAATCCAAAACTCCTACAGAAAACAAAAAGGAAAATGGAAAAGGAAAAGTGAATATTCTAACCCAAGGAAATAAGATGACGGATGTTCAGTCTTCTAAAACGAGCAATTGCAACGACAGTGTTGTATTCAAGTTTCCAAAAGACGGAGAAAACAACGCGGATAAAGGTAGGACGAATTCCGATAGTTCCTTGAGTGAAACTGCGAATTCTCCGGTTGATAAACTTAAAATGAAGTCAAAAGTAAGCTTTGACGAGTCTGGAAAGACTTCACCGAAACTGAAGAGGCAGGACAAGGACAGACCTTCCTCGTCAGAAATATCCTCGGTCTCCGGAAAACCATCAAAGATGTTCTGTCAGCCGTGCAATGCTAACGATAAGGTAAAGAAAGCAAAGTTTTTCTGTTATGACTGCGCAGAATACCAATGCCTCGATTGCTCCTCTGCGCACAAAGTGCTTACTTTTGCAAAGAATCATAATATTGTTCCAACAAGTCAGGCCAAAGAGAAGCCAGCTGCATTCAACATGAAGGGTTTGGATCTTTGCAAACAGCACCAAGAGATGATCAAGTTTATATGTGAAGATCACAACACGTTATGCTGTGGACGATGCGCATTTACTAATCATCGGCAGTGTCACAACGTAGTGGAAATTGAATTTATGACGACACCGGCAAGTTTTTCTCTAGAAAATCTGAAACAAGATTTGTTGGAAGTGGGGGCCAAAGCAAGCGGCATCGTTCAACGCGTTAAACGTCAAAAGGGTAAATTTACAACAGACGCATCAGGAATCACAGATAGAATACAAACAATGCAAGACGAGGTTACTGAAAAATTCAGGAATTTGAAAAAGGCCGTGCAGAAAGACTTAGATATATTTCGGAAACAAGTTTTTCAAGACTGTGATTCCAGACAGAGTGTATGCAAGAGTTATATCGCTGCCGTTGAACAATCGCTTTCCGAGATTCAAGAAGTCATGCTGCAAGGGACCGAAGCCCAACAAATCATCACGAATTACCAAATCAAAGACCGCATAGCCGAGCTCCGAGCGAAGATCGATAAAGAGCAGAGTACAATGAAAGATGTAGTTCTGACATTGTCGTTTGACCACAACATCAAACTTCCGCCAGCCGCAAACGTCACACCAGGGAAGTTTTCACTGAAATACGTAAAGCCGAGCGATTTCGAGATTAATGTGGATTCAGATCAGCAACAACCGAAAAGCCTGATGTCAAACTTAATTCTGATTGCCTCCATCGACTTAAAACAAGAAGCCGGCGATAAGCACGAACCTTTATTCACAGGTATTGATTTCCTATCTGATGGTCGACTGGTTGCTGTTGAAAATAAAAACGACAAATGCGTCGTTTTCAATGAAAAACTGGAGAAAGTTGCCGATGCAAGCTTAAGTTACAAACCGCAGGACCTAACCGTCCTAAATGAAGATGAAATTGCTGTTACCTCCGGAAACGAGTTTATGATAGAGTTATTCCGAATCAGCCAAGATAATGAAATAACGGCTTTACGAGCAATCAAGGTTTCTATTGAATGTGGGTCAGTGTGTATGATGGGCAATGACCGCTTCATTGTTGGAACTATTGACGACCCGCAGCCTATACGTTTGCTGACTGTCGGGGGAGAAGAGAAATCCCTAGGGGTCACATTTCCGGAAAAGAAATATCCTGTTCGCCATAGTGCATGTACATACATTCAGAACCAAAATAAAGTGGTGCTGACTGATAGGTACGCCGATACCGTCTTCATTTACGATATAGCAACGAACACCAAGGTCGAGGTCAAGGACGACAATATACTGAAGCATCCGCGAGATGTCGCTGTCGGGCCCGCTGATTGCCTATTTGTCTGCTGTGAGAAAACTAATACTTTGATACAAATAGCTCATACTGGGGAAATATTGGCGTCCTATAAGTTGGATATGCTATTCATGTGTCGCGTAAATGTGTCAAAAGACAACAAAAGACTTGCCGTGTCGAACGCCTTTGTAGGTGGAAAGAAACTACAACTCTATGAAATAGCTGACAGTTGTTGAAATACGTTCATATGAAGCAAAGATTTATTTCTATGTATATTTTCTATTAGGTGCCAGACGAAAAGATAAATAATGAATCACCTTTAAAGGAATAAAACAGATAACAAATGGGGTACGTCACGGGAAAAGAGGTCTTCGGTCCTTTTTTGAAATTTTATTGTTACTGCATTTGGAAAGAATTTAAACGTGTCTATTATTTTCTCAAGTCTAAAATTGATTTTATCACATATTTGACAATATATATTGTTTTTGTTTACCGCAAAATGCATAATACGCAATGTCGTATATTAACCTTGTTACGATTATTACGTCACTTATGATTGACGTCATCGCTCAAAGACACATTTCCCGTAAAGGGCCCCATATAAAGTTCCAAGTTTTGACAAGATTTATGACTGTAATTATAGCTTTCATATATATCTAGAAATCATGTATACCTGTATAAAATTGTTGCTTACTTATGTCATTTAGAGTTCAAATCATTTTAACTGAAACTGAGACATAATTGATCTCAGTTACAACTGCAGAAAAAAGGCAGTTATTTGTAATAAATGAATCACATTTAATGTTCTAGACATTTTAAGTTTGAATACGGAATTGATCTGAGCACAAAAACAAGTTTTATAATCATGGGAATAAAACTGAAACTTGAAGCCATTGTCAAATCTCAAGCATCAGGCCTCAATATTATAGAATAGAAACCAGTTCAAACTCAAGCATCTGATTGGCCGCCATTTCAGCTAATCAGATATTTGAGATTGGAGACTGGTTTCCATTCTCAGTTTTATAACTTCCAGCCCTGATTAGCTAAAAGGGTGACCTGTCTCAACTGGTGTTTACGAAGGAAGCAGTCACACGAGTGTGATAATTGTATCTGAACTCGTTTCGTTCATGTAACCAATGTAAAATAAATATCTTTTTTTATTATAATTCTTATAAAACTCTGCATGATTTGTGCATTTTTATGATCAAGATCA